>JANXHW010000012.1:22360000-22562500 GCA_026170595.1 Plestiodon gilberti rubricaudatus
ACAATTTCCCAGCAAGAAATGGGTTGTACCCTGGTCCTAAACATAATACATGGAAATAAATGCTATCAAAAACCAACAACACAAATTAGAATTGGGACGTTGGATGCAATGCCTAAAGATTTGTTCAAAGAATCTGAAACATAAGGAACTTGCAATATCTATGCAGAGATTTTTTTTATCATAGGAATGGATAAGCCATTTGCAAAGGCATCTGAGACACAGCCTACCACATCCTACACCTGGAGAGAGCCATTGCAAAGAAAACACTTTTAAGTGGCCTTAGATGCTGCTGTACAACGGACTTCGATGCCTGGTCTGCTCTTGAGGGAACGATCAGCTGCTGGTCACAATTCTGAAGGATGTAGGTGACCAGCTACTGCCACACTGTTAGCTCTTCTATCCTTTGTGCTTCTGGCAAACTCCATCAAATGTGCCGAAGAACAGTGTGGCTGTGCTCCTGAAAGTCCTGCTATGGATGGATGACCCAGGAAGGTAAGTGAATGTTGTGTGCGTTAGCAAGTTGCCACTCTGAAAAACAAAGCAGCACACTGTGTCATATCAATTATGGTAGATAATCTCGCTAATTTGGTAGGTCTGTGATAGGATATAAAGGTAAAGGTATCCCCTGACAATTAAGTCCAGTCGTGTCCGACTCTAGGGTGTGGTGCTCATCCCCATTTCTAAGCCGAAGAGCCAGCGTTGTCCGAAGATGCCTCCGTGGTCATGTGGCCGGCATGACTCTCCTTGTCGCAGCGCATAGCATGCAGCTGGAACACGGAGCGCTGTTTACCTTCCCGCAAGCGGTACCTATTTATCTACTCGCATTGACATGCTTTGGAACTGCTAGGTTGGCAGGAGCTGGCCAAGCAACGAGTGCTCACCCCGTCGCGGGAATCGAACTGCCGACCTTTCGATCGACAGCTTATGGTTCAGCGGTTTAACCCGCTGCGCCACCCGCTGGCCGTGATAGGATATACCCCATGGCTTTTTCAATAGCAGCTGCAGGCACACTTGTGGGGACATGGGACACACACAGTGTGGACTGGGACCAGCTAATGGACATTGGTAGACCTCATCTGCTCTATGAATGTGTTTGTCATTGACAACATAGGCAGGATAGACACTTGACATTGACAAAAGTCATTTCTCTGAAAGGGTTGTATGTACCTGAGCATGGAAGGTCAGAACAGGTCTTCATATGCATTTAGCATGTTTCTTTCCTGACTATTTCTTGTTTCTTTGATGTTTTCCAGTTCAGTTTGGAAAAGACCTTTGAGCAACCTGGACGATGCTAGCAGTGGAGATGGTTGGAAACAGGAGTGGCCTAAAGCCTTCAAGAGCAACATTTTGCTGGGGTCGACATCCAAATTCTGGAGTCCTACCACCAGTTGGCATTGCACTTGAGAACGATGTACTGGATGATGGGGAAACGTTTCCTTCTTTGTCATCGGATATTGAATGCAGTATCCCTTTGCATTTAACTATTTGAACAGTGATCCTGAAGTGGGAGATTTCAACTTTGAGTTGACAATTATCCAAGCTGACAAGCTCTCAGGAAGAGCCAAGATTCCGATTTCTTGGAAGCACAAGACAAGACGGAGGACAGCAAGTTTGGGAGAAACGTAATCAAAGTCCGTTTTCTTCACTTGCAGTGAGTTTCTGCCTTGGATAGTACTAACAGACCCACGTGGGAAAAAGGAATAGAATGACTGTGGTTATATGTGTGACATATAATTCCTGATTGCACAATTGTGTTGGAACCTGTCTCACTGAACTCCATGCTGCTGTTCCTGGAAATGATCACTCCAAAACAGCCAGTGTATCCCTTGTTGGCATGTTCACATTTTGATATCTTGATGCCTGTCGTTTTTACCTGAGTGCCAACTCCCTCCCCACCTCCCATGGTGCCCAGGAAAGAAGCTGTGAATCAAAATAGGAGAGATAATTTTTGTTTATCTTGTTTTATTTGCTATGTGTCAGATGAAAGGAAGAAAAAAAAATTGGCCTGGATTACTTCCTGCTTTTATATGCTGGGACAGTTTTATTGTGAAGCCACTGAAGTTTTGCATATTCCAGCGTGAGGTGCTCTTGTGGTAAACCGATACTGTAATGCGCTCTAAGGGTTTTTTGTTTTTTTTTTGGGCGGTGATGGGGTGTATGTGTGTGGGTGCATGCAACCTCTGGCAGTGAGTGATTGGCTGAGCTGGTGCAATGCCATGGAATGTTCACGAACATTTGAAGCACCAAAAGAATGGTGCGCTAATGCTTGGAATCCTCACAATCAGGTCAGCTTCTGTGAGGGAAATACAATGTCAATATGGCTGGGAAAACCCCATCCCATAGGTCCAGAAAGGTCCCAAAAGATAAGGAGATGGGAGACAATGTAAAGAAAAAAGGGAGGGAACTGGCTGAGAATCACGGACTAAAGAAATTGGGAAGTGAGTGGGCGAAGTGAGAAGAAGCAGGGACCAGGGGAAAACAAGGGGCTGCAAAGGCACAGAGCTGAGGAAAGGATGGCAGAGGGGTTGCCTGTGTGCTGTTGGCAGGGGGACAGGTATTTGGAGGTTTATTCTGCCAGGGGGCAGGGGGAAAGGGAGTTATTTACTTACTACCATCCTGCATAACATATAGTGTGCTTGAGATATTTTTTGTTTTCTTTACGTGCATTTTCACAAAACTCAATTGCTGTCAGGGAATTTGATGTTTGTTAGACTGATTCATCAAGCATGATTTCCACACATGTGATACCTGACAAGCGTGTGAATGGCTCAAACATACCACTGACTTCCTGCACTTAACAGATAGGCAGAAGTAGTTAAACATGCATGACTCCTTTACACATATATTCATTTGTGAGAAGCGCCCCATGGGAAGAATTCTTGTCCAGATGTCCAGAAGATGAGAGCTAGCTTGTGGGGCAGTTAATGCTTGGGGATGGTCAGGATAGCTTTTAGGCACCTCCCAGTTTCATGACGGAATAAGCACTGGTACCAACTAGTGTAAAACCATGAAACAGCCACAAGCCACCACCATGATTTCAGCGTCTCACATTGTCCTGGACATGGGTATTGCACTGTTGCAATGTTTCTCTTGTGCACGTATGAATGCAATCTTATGTGTCATTTTATCAGTGGAATAAACGTGTTTTGCTGGAGGGCAACTTGCCAAAAAACAATCATGTTTGGTATGAAGGCAACGAGTACAGCAGGGGTTCTCAACCTTTGGAGGCTCGGGTACCCCCTGTCATGGTCCAATTTACTGAAGTACCCCCTGCTAATTAACTGCTAATTAATTGGATCAATCAATTAATTAATTAGGTAATTAATCATTAAATAAGTACTAAAACAATTTTAAATGTGAAAAAATGTCTTATCTAACTGGGGGGGGGGGAGACACATGCAAGGATCTTTTTTTTTTCTCCAAGTCACACTTCCCAAAATCAGCTCCTCCCTCCCCACCCCACCAAAGTACATTTTCCAAAATACAAAAATAAGCCCAAAACCAAAATCAGAGAGACAGAAGGGCTTTGAAAATAATTACAATTTAAAATCCATGTTAATTAACACTTAATTATCTGCTGATAGGGGGCAGATAAGGGGCAGGGCTTGGCATACCCCCAGCAAGAGGTCCGCGTACCCCTAGGGGTACCCGTACCACAGGTTGAGAACCTCTGGATTCCTTAACATTTTACTGTCACCACTTCAAGATTCAGCCCACTAGATCTCAATGCAGGTTCCTTTCACAGTACACCTGAGGTGGATGTCGTGGCACAAAAGCTTTGGATGCTCGAAGCCAGTGCACTTGTGGGCTGGTTCACATGTGCACACATATCTGTGCAGGGCTGGCATATCCGTGAAGCCAACTGAGGCCCTCGCCTGAGGCAGCAGGTTGAGAGGGGCTCCTACCTCTATCCACACACTCACCTCTACTACCCCTCCTCCTCCTCCTCCTCCTCCTCCCACTTCATAGGCAGAAGAGGACTGGACTGCAACTGGAAGAGGACTGGACAGGACTGGAAGAGGAATATGGAGCAGGACCTATGGAGGAGAGTAGTGGGGCAGAGCTAGAGCTTCCTTTTCCAGACCAGGGGAGGGGCAGGTCACCAGGGAAGAAGTGGTTGGAGGAGTAGGTTTTCTCTGTGCCAGGTGCAAGGGAGTGACAACAGGAAACAGGTTATCTTGTTGTCTTGTGCTCCCTGAGGCATCTGGTGGGGCCACTGCGTGATACAGGAAGATGGACTAGACGGGCCTGTGGCCTGATCCAGCAGCTGGGCTCTTCTGATGTTCTTATGGATGCCTTTAAAAGGGGATTGGACAGATTGATGGAGGAAAAGTCCATCACAGCTTATAAGCCATGATGGGGATAATAAGCAACCTCCTGGTTGGAGGAGTAGGTTTTCTCTGTGCCAGGTGCAAGGGAGTGGCGACAGGATACAGGTTATCGTGTTGTTTTGTGCTCCCTGAGGCCTCTGGTGGGGCCACTGTGTGATATAGGAAGCTGGACTAGACGGGTCTTTGGCCTGATGCAGCAAGATTCCTCTGATGTTCTTATGTTCTTATGCCCCGCCTCTCCTTCCAATTGGGAAGAAAGCACAAAATGACACAGTAGCAGCAGATGCTGATTGGCCACCACCAGCTGGGAAAAGAGGATCTGTGGCTGCATGGCACGCAGGCAGCAACGAAGGCTGGCACCTTCCCGTTCTCTGGGGACCCAGGCATTTCAAACATGGAGCCCCACAACTGGAGCTCCCTGAGGCATCTGGTGGGGCCACTGTGTGATACAGGAAGCTGGACTAGACGGGCCTTTGGCCTGATCCAGCAGCTGGGCTCTTCTGATGTTCTTAAGTGGCAGCATTTGGCATTGCCACCCCAGGCGCCAGGAGATCTTGGGTTGACCCTGCCTTTGGCGATTCTTTTCACTGACAGGCTCAACTCCTATAAAGCGATGAGGTTTCCGGAAGATTTCATAAGGCTCAAGGACACCTTCTGGTTTGTTGCTGTTAGCGGCAGTCTTGTTTGGCTGGACTCCCTGTCGTTCCTTCCTTTTAGCCAATGCTGGGTGTTGACACTGTCCAAGGTGGCAATCCTATACACCCATTCCTGGGAGTAAGCCCCATTGTGTCCAATGGGGCTTACTTCTGAGTAGACCTGCATAGGATTGTGCTGCAAATCTCTGCCTGGCACCTCCCAGCTGGCCACTTCAACTGTGGGCTGAGTCCAGGCCGTCTCTTAATTAGTTAGCATTAATTGCTGAACTTGTAAACTGCCTCCGTTGAATGGCATTGCATTTCATCTGTGATGGCTCATTTTTCCACATGGAAGCCAACCCTTAATGCTGCAGTGAGCGAGAGATTAACATGCATGTGTGAATCAGCCCTGTGTTGTGTGATACAGTTTCAGGTTCTAAGGGAGCTTCCTATAATATAGGAAACTCTTAACTGCAAAAAATAATTTTAAATAATTGCCCACCTCCAGTCTCGCTCCCTACATGCACCCAGCAGCCCAATAATTCTTTCAAAGTGTCTGAACCTTCATCAGATACTGACATAGTTAATGCCATGCTTGAGCGTTTACTTCCTTTTGAATCCATGAGAGTTAAACTGCAAGATCAAATTAAAACCAAATACCCAGAAGTCACCAGGAAGCCAAGGCACACTGAATCCTTCAGAAGAATGTGTGTCGTATGGGAGCAAAACAACCGCAGAAGTGAGTGCAGGATGTTGCTATGAGCTAATTTGGCCAGTACAAACACTGAATGCAACCAGGTTTCTGGAAATGGAGTCCCTCCATTTTGCAAGCATCGCAGCTTCTCGCCATTGGCCTTCACCTGCCTATTATTGGCCAAGTTATGGCTCTATCTTTCCTAACTAGCTGTCTTGAGAAAGTCCTGCCAGCCCAGTCCTGCAAGGAGCAACGTCCTTTGGAAAACTAAGACCATATGCAAAGAAGAATTGGGAGCCAGACAAACGACTTACAAGCAGCCTGAAGGATGCTAAGCAACGGCTGCCAAATGGCCCCAGGGAAGTGGTAGCCAGTTGAACAGTGATAGCCCCCCCCCCGCTGCCTCCCAGACTTCCTTTCACGAACTGTACATTTCACTAAGTGGTTAGCTACATTCACTTTTTTTGTTGCTGTGATGATTTTTTTTTAATCATTCTTGTCAGAATTTCTCTCTTTGCAAGTCCAGGATCATCTGTTACTACTTTAGAAAAACAGGAAACAAGAGCTGCGCTGGTAAAAACGTCTCGCCGCCCTCAGCCCTTGTTTGTCTTATTATTCACTTTCAGTGTGGGATGGCTGAATTTTTAGACAGCACTGTCTGCGGAAAGATCAACTCAGCCATTTCACACAACCACTTCTACACGATGGTTATGATGTGGCCGAGTGTGTGGTATGGTCACCACAGGATGCATTTTTCAGAGATTTTTGTGTGGTGAAGCAGCCTTTGCAATTGCAAATGCTATTAATTGCATTCGATATTTACACTAATGGAATAGGTAAAGGTAAAGGTATCCCTTGACAATTAAGTCCAGTCGTGTTCGACTCTAGGGAGCGGTGCTCATCTCCGTTTCAAAGCCGAAGAGCCAGCGCTGTCCGAAGACATTTCCATGGTCATGTGGCCAGCATGACTCAACACTGAGGCGCATGGAACGCTGTTACCGTCCCGCTGACGCGGTACCTATTAATCTACTTGCAATTTCTTGCTTTCGAACTGCTAGGTTGGCAGGAGCCGTCGCACGGATTCGAACTGCCGACCTTTCGATCAACAGCTCATGGTTCAGTGGTTTAACCCACTGCGCCAATGGAATACCTATCATTATGTCTGTGGAGGGGGGGGCAGAAAGTCAGCATATAGCAGAGACCCGGCTTAACAGCAGTGTTTGGGGAGCAATTTGCCCTTCTGCTCAAGTGTTTCAGATTGCTGCTCTTTGAATTTGCCTCCTAGGATCAGAGGGTGACCAAGAGAATGAGCCCAAGAGCTGATTTTATTTGCGTGTGCGCACACACGCGCGTACAAATATATAGTACGACACATAGGGACCACTGGTGGGAGTTGTCGTCATGAGACTTCGATACTCATTATGTCAAGGGAAAGGAGGAATCAGTAAGGATGTAAGGATAGAGCAGGGTGACTCAGGAAAAGATCTGAGGAAAAAGTGTGAGGTGAAAGGGGGAGATGTCAGTTCAGCTACTAAAGCAGGGTGCCTGTTCCAAGTCTAAAGAGCAGTGTTACAAAATAGACCGAGACTGGCGGGAGAGAAGGGAGACAAAGTAGACTGAGAGGATAAGCTGGAGCAGAAGAGAGGGTTTCCATGGTAAAATAAACTACTAAACCAGTCAAGTAAAGAAGCCTTCAGTATGTACGGTACCGTATTTCTTCAAGTCTAAGGCGCCATCGATTCTAAGGCGCACCTTTACTTTCAGTACCACCAGCAGGGGAAAAAAAAATCCATCAATTGTAAGACTCGCCTCCCTTCATTAAATCTACCTGCTCAGCACCAACTCTCCCCAGCATGTCTCCTGCAGCTGAGGATGACTGAGTGCACTGCCTTTGCTTAGCATTTCTGGCCCCATCAGAAAGTGCCTTTTCCTTTGTTGGGGGAGCTTCAGGGAGGCCTGCGCAACCCTCTGCAGGCCTCCCTGATCTTCAGTTTGGCGAAAAACAGCGATTTTTGGCCATTTCCGGTTTTCACGAAAACCGGAAATGGCTGAAAATCACCGGGTTTTGCTGAACTGAAGATCGGGGAGGCCTGCAGAGGGTTGCGCAGGTCTCCCTGAAGCTCCCGCAAGCCCCAGTAAGTAAGAAGATAGCATTTTGGGGTGCTTTTTGGAGACCTTTGATTCTAAGACGCACCCCATTTTTTGAAATGCTTAATTGGGAAAAAAACATGCGTCTTAGAATTGAAGAAATACAGTAGGTGCAAATTCAGTGTATACCAGGAAGCATAGCAGCTGCACCATCTTTTCTTTCTAAATAGAGATTGTTGGATGGTGTTGTGTGGTGTTTCACACTTCTGTGTAAAAAAAATGGGTTTTTTTTGTCCTCATGGTTGTTGTGTTACCAAAGAACACACGTTCTTTAAGAATAAGATCTGAAGAACATGAAACACACAGAGGAAAAATGTACAGTACATCACTAGAGGGCGCCTACGTTTCATCTTTGACATTGTTGGGGCCATTATATGACCATTTCCTGAGTATTTTGTGGAAGGTCATACACTTGACTGTTGAAGAGTTCTGAATAACAGTACCCGTACTTTGGTCTGTTTGCAAAAAGAAAGTTCACGATGGCGTTACAGCCACCAGTGGAAAGGAGGCCTGTATTTTGCTCTCTCTCTCTCTCTCTCTCTCTCTCTCTCTCTCTCTCTCTCTCTCTATCTCTATCTATCTATCTATCTATCTATCTATCTATCTATCTATCTATCTATCTATCTATCTATCTATCTCATTGAAAGCTGTTACAGACATAATTTGATCCTACCCGTTTTTTCTGAATTGAACCTTCCTACAGTAGCAATAAAGGGCACACAAATGCTATTCGCGGGTCTATTGGTTTGATAAATGATTGCAGGTGTCTACGATAAGCGCAAATAGAGGGACATCAGACTGAATCAGATGCTTCTAAAAATGTGTACGAAGCTGGGGGGGGGGTGGACTACTGCAAGAACTTCTCAGCGTCATTTTGGTAGCATGCAAGAATAATTACAGATGAGTGCCTTGTGTGAATGAAACACCACAGTGATCCAAGAGAAGGGATAATGAATGGGTTTGTGAACTGAGTAGACCGTCTGGATTGCAGCATATTATATACCCTGATAGGAACTATTCTTAGCTTGCACTTGCTTACATCAACCATCTCAGAGGGTGGAACGCTGACTAATTCCACTCAGCAGTTCCTCATCCGCCGGAACCTTTTGCAGTGAATAAATCTGGACGGCAGCAACGTCACTGTTAGCCATAACAGAATAAGTCAGTGCTGACAGAAATGTCCAAATTAAACATTATCCAGCATGGGGTATTCACCTGTTTGGAAGATTATTTGAGACTTGTGACCTCTCTGGCTTTATCACTTGTGTGTGTTCTTTTTGTCTTGCGTTGTTCAGCGTGAGAGGGAGATAATAGAGACGGTATTTTTTAAAACAGAATATAGGCAGACGGCCACCAGGAGAGCAGGCCGTGTGCAGAACAGAAGCAATGTCAAAATCTATCAATCAGCTAATTGTATATCCCAGCCAACATGTAGCTACAAATGCCACAAGACTGGAACCTACGGACTGTGCAGCCACCCAACTACCGAGGCCCCCAAAGGCCAACCTTGTTGTTTCCAATGGCTTGGGAGCATGTCGGATGCAGTGTTCGGAGAGTAAAAACAGCTGCCAGCCCAATGATCAGGGAAACGTGAAGATGACCCAAGAAACCAGAAGTTCTGGCAACTACCACAGGTTACAACTGTTGCCACAGCTGGGAGCACTGAACCAAGAAAGGTGGAGGGATGAGGAGTACCCAAGCTGAGGGGACGAGGCCAGCGTCAAGATCAGCCCAGAGAACAATGTTTAATTTCAAAATTTGAGGGAGGGCTCTCATTGTGTGCCCATAAATCTTCTCAGCAGCATATTTACTCGGTACGTCACCTCCGATTTATACTTCAGAAAGTTCTAGCTGCCAAGTCTTCTCTGATACCAGCTTTTGCAGGAAGGGATTGACTGGTAGGAATAGATGCAGGTGGAAGGTAGTTGTCACCTTGAATGAAGTCTTCTCCATGCCAGATAATATCCAGCATGAACTTTATTGCCTTCCCACCCCTGAGTTGCTTCTTATTCCTAGGACACGAGCAAGACAAAATTCAGCCATTGGCCAGGACTGAGTCAGCCTCATGTCAGATTTAGCTATGTAAAAATAACTATAGCGTGGATGACAATGAAGGGTTGCTTTCCACCCTGGTTGCTGTTTTATTCTAATGCACTGAATGTTGTTTTTCCTTCTAATAATGTCTAATATGCCTGGCCCTTAAGACAGGCTGGGCTTGGGGAGCATGAGAGAATATACATATTGCATGTTGGGGATTCGTCTGACTTTAAAGAATAATGTGAGCCATATAACCTTTGAAAAAGTCAGAAGAAATCCCATCATGCAATATTCTCTCCTGCCCAGACTGCCTTAATCCCTTCCATACCAACACTGAGTCAGTTCTGCCTTCTAATTAGGAATAGTCTCACAGCATCCAAGTCAGTTCAGAGTCCACTCTGCTGCCAGGAATTAATTGTTTTGGGAATCTCAGGATCAAGACAGAGGATGAAAAGCGTTGTGGACTCTGATGCTGGGAAAGATTGAAGGCAAAAGGAGAAGGGGAAGGCAAAGAATGAGATGGTTAGACAGCATCACCGATGCAACGAACATGAAAATGAGCAAACTCAGGAAGATAGTGGAGGACAGGAAGGCCTGGCGGGATGTGGTTCATGGGATCACGAAGGGTCGGACATGACTTAACGACTGGACAACAACAACATCTTTTTTCACCTATGTTAAGAAGAGGAGCTATAGATTTCAACATCATCGAAACGAACAACCCTCACTCTTGACCCTTCTTCTGTCTCCCTTTGTGCCACGACCCCACTAAAATGATATTTATGTTGCAGCATGGAATACAGACAGACACAGATTGCATTCTTCAAGGTTGCTGTTTTCCTTCAAGCCTAACTGCTATTTTGCTTTAGTTCAGGATGTTGGTCTGGGGGAATTTGCTTGTAACGAAACATGTGTAGCATTTATCCTAAACTCTCCTTCCTTCTATTGTATGTTGCTCCTTAACTCCATGACTCACCCAAATCCTAAAATTATATGCTACAAACACCCATTCATAATCTTGCTAAAACCAATGTGCCTACTCTAGGTGACGATGCTGATATGAAACATATTTGTTATAGGGAAATGCCAACTTCCGCTGTTCATTCATGCTCTCTTAGATGCCTTTGGAGTGATGGATAGCACCTCCAAACTACAAGACCTGGTACCACAGTGCCGGACGGCCACCAGCAACTAAAAAACGCTAGGCACCCACAAGAAAGGCAGATGGTCACAACTGCCCATGACTGAGTCTTGTGCAGTCTACACCTTTTCACAAGGTCCACTGATTTATTATAACTGTACAAAGCAAGATGATCTGTCTGTGTGCCTGAAGAGATTCTTCCAGAGAACTGCTGGTTTAGAGCTGTGCTTTTCAAACTTTCTACCTTCAGAGAACCTTTTGCAGATTGGGGAACCCCTGCACCTATATGGCAAGGTGGAAGGAACCCTGATGTGTTGCAAAGGATTGTGGGTCATGTTTTAGAGAATACATGCTCATGGAGAGCACTGGCCAGCGTCTGAAGGCTTACCATTTGCCCTGCACATGAGTACATGCTTGGGAAAACACTGCATCGCCCTACTCCTGTGCATTGCACGGGAAAATCAGTAGTGATGGGCAAAGTATATTCCAGGGAAGGGTGTCCTCCTCGTTCTCACAGCAGAATCACTGATAAGAAACTCAGGGTTCTCTGGAGCACCGTTTAAAAGCCACTGTTTAAAGGGGTTCTGCGTACAGTACATGTGTTATTAATTATTCTTATTTTAAGAAAGGAGACGGGAGAGATTTTCCTTGCTCGAAAGCGCCCAGCTTCAGGGAGAGGAGAAATCGTTGCCTTCATGGGATGCATCTCTGCCAACTTTTGCCAATGAAACGACTCTAGTCTAGGCACATTTGTAAGGCATAAAGCGATGGAAGTAGCGCATTGTATTTCAACGTTTTGATGGTCGAAGGGAAGAGCAAATGCTTTTGTCCCCCCTGTCCAGAGAGGATACAGACAGGCAGATAACCTCTTAGCCCACCTTGTGATAGGAAGCTTGACCACCTGCATTATTCTGCCACGTGGTACTGAGGATAGCGAGGTACTGAGGATAGAGCATGTGTGTAGCAAAATATGAGGCAGAACAAGTGGGAAACACATGTGGTGAAATATAGAGCAGAGCATGTAAAATGAGTTTGGTGAACATGTGGTGGAAAAGGTGGCAGAATGTGTGGTAAAAATGTGAAGACAAGAGGTATTGAAGCAGAAAGGGCGATAAAATGTGGCAGAACGTGTCAGGACGCGTGGTGAAAAGTGAAAATGTCTGGCAGCAGAACAGAAACCAAGAGCGGTGGGAGGTGGGGTAAAAATGTGAAGCTGGTACTACTGAAGCAGAACGTGTGGTTGCTAAGTAAAAAAAATATACATGTGGCAAACGATGGACGTGTCTGGTATATTAGGGAAGAATAAAGAACGTGTGGTTTAAAATACATTTTATTTTTGCAAACATGTGGCAAACACAAGAGATTTTTTTATTATTATCCCAGCCTCTTAAAACCCGGCAGGAGGGGGAGGCTGAAGGCGAGAACCGCGCAGGAAGCCACATTGGCGCCCCGAAGCCGCCGCGAGCCTCTTAAGTACCGCGCAGGGGCTGATGGGGCTTTTGCTCTTTTTGCTTTTGGCGGGAACAGCCCCCTATACGCTGGGAAGCGGAGGGAGGGAGGCGAGGAACGTCCGGCTCCGGTTGCCGTGGCGACGCGCGCCCCCCGCCGTTGACGCGCGCGGTGACGCAAGGGTGGGCGGGGCCCGGAGGGGGCGGGTCCGAGGAGGCTGAGCTCGGCGGCTCAGTCGCTCGGAGGGAGGAAGCGGACCGGACGGCGGTGCAGGAGCGGGGAGCCGCCCGGGCAGCATGGTGATGGCCGAGCCCCGGCGGCTTCCCCCGGCTGCGCTGCTCCTGCAGCCCCCGCCGGCGGCGACCATGATGGTCCGCGGAGGGCCGGGCCCCGTCCGCGTCGGCTTCTACGAGATCGAGGGCACGCTGGGCAAGGGCAACTTCGCCGTGGTCAAGCTGGGCCGGCACCGCATCACGCGCAGCGAGGTGGGTGGGCAAGCGAGCGAGCGAGTGCGGGCGGGGGAGAGCAGACGCGTGTCTGCGTAACGTGTGGAGGGGCGCGCCTGCCCCCATCCCTGGCGATAACACGCGTCTCTGAAGGACGGGCGTTCTTGGGGAGCACGCCGTGTGTGGACACGCGAGTTTGACAAGCAGGCGTCCTTCCTCCCTCTCTCCCTCCCTCTGGGCAAGGGGAGCTTCTTCTCCCCCTCTCCAGGTGTGCTGGTGGGAGAAAGGGGAGGAGGGCCGCTCCTCGCAGGGCTCTTTGGGAGCGTGGGGGGCGTGTGTCTGTGTGTGCGTTGGAGGGGGTGGCACCCCCTAATTCAAAAATCCTGAGCTAAGGGGGCAGGAGGTGCTCTCTCTCTCTCTCTCTCCTCCCCCCCCCCCATGCAAAAAACACCTGAGCCAGAGCCGTACAGGAAGGAGTGGGGGGGGGCTCTACCCACCTTCCTGTCCATCTCTTCACATGGAAGGGGAGCATATGAGGACCCTTGGAAGGGTGGGGGGGGTTGTAGGAGCGATGTGGTCACCCTCCTTTTCCTCCTCCTCGTTGCAGCTTCTCTCCATTCAAAGCTAGGGGGTGGTGTGCAGCAGCTGGCACCTTAGTGCACAGGTGTCCCTCCTTGTGCAGAGGGGCGGCTTTGTCTCTGGGAATGAATGAGGAGCCTGCGGAGAGGAGTGAGGGGTCCACTCCCTGCTCTGCTAGGAGAAAGAGGTTGGACTTGGCAAGGGGTGGGAGCTGCACCTGGGTGTAAAAGCACAAGGAGGGTGTCTGTTGGCAGGAGAAGGTCTCCTTTCCTTGCAGAAGTACAAAATGGCCCAGAGGAAGAGCAGTGAGACCTTGGATGTCCCAGAGAGGAAGAGGAGGAGGATGCTCTTCTCCACCCTCTCCTGGGGGTAACTCCAGCAGGCATAAACATGAAGGCAGCCGGTTGCAACTCTGGGAAAGATGTGTGGTGGTGACCATAAAGGAAGTTTCGCCTTAGAAGGGGCCTCTTGGAGGAGGGTGCCATGCCCTGAAAAGGTGACCCTGAGAACAAGGGGTTGTGACAAGGAAAGGAGATATTTTCTAAGCAAGGAGGTCCTTGTCCACCCCCCCACCCCCACCCCCGTTATAGCCAGGAAACTGGTTGCAGGTCTGTGCTGCAGAGGGTGCATTTCGTGGTGGCCAGAGGTGGCCTTCCACAGAACCTCCGGGTAGAAATGTCGGCCCCAGAAGCCCCGTTCAGAACTGGAGTGTTGCGTTAAGGAAACGCGCGTCTTATCAGAAGGCAGAGGCTGGAGCACTGGAATGAGTGGTGTGTGACGCACTAAGATGTCCTACCACAAGAAGGCTTTGAAATGGATAATACTGGCCCAAAGTGGGTAACCTGCTTGTTCTTTCAGAAGAAGGAAGGTGGAGTGGGCTCCCTTTAAGAAGGTTTAAGAGATTAAAGAAGGAAGCATGTTCGGGGAAGGGGGGGGGTTGAGGAAAGGCTGGCCCTTCTGAAAGGGGGGGAGCTTGTGCCCAAGAGGATAGGTAGAGCAAGGATGAATTTGTGGAGTGACATTTTGGAAAACAGAGCAGTAACGTCAAGGACTGGGGTTGGCAGAGTGGCCATCAGAAGGACCTGACATCTTGGGGTAGGTAGTGAGAAAGGGATTGTTTCTTCTCCTTCAGAAGGATTTATGGTCTGCAAGGAGGGGTGTAACTAAAAAAAAAAGGCAGGATTCCTCTCTAAAGGCCAAAGATGTAGCAAGGTCAGGTGTGTGTCTGAGGAAACTGACCAGAGTGAAGCCTGGATCTAAGGTGTAGGGATCAGGCCTCTCTTGGGGAGGTGGTCTAGTTGCCCTTGTCTTATGCCTGCAGGATCTTGCACGTTTCTGGGATGGCAGAAGGCTCTGGGGCCTTTTGCCTCCCCTGGCTTTTGTCCTTGTAGCTTTCGCCACAGTAGTTTCCTTTCCAATAACTGGGAGTGAGACAGGGATGCATAACTTGCTTTGTCCCCCCTGTTTTCATAGAAATGGCAAATGAGGTTAAGAAGCTAGTCTCAGCCTGGCATTATCTTGGCAACTGCCTGCTTTTTCTCCAGCCTGTGGCGTTTGCTTATTTAGGGAAGAAGAGGAATTGAGGAGAGGTGACTTATTTTCCTCCCAAAACAAATCAAGCTGCCAGGCCTTGGGAGAACGTCTGCTCCTAGCAAGGAGGTGGTCGCTCAGACGCCCCTGGCATTGTGCCCCAGGCCTTATCTGTGGGCACACATTGGAAGGGGTGGAGGGGATCATGGTGCCAGTTCATTTTGTCATTTTCTTGGACAAGATGATAGTAGCTGTGGAGCTAGGCATTATTTGGCTTGCTACAAGTGATGGAAGTCGAATCCCAAAGTGTCAAATTGTTAATTCATTTTGGACACCATCACAAAACTGACTATTCCTCCTGACCTGAAGTTGGTTTAACGAAGGATGATTCGATTCTACCTCCCAACCATATGAATCATCCTGTCTGTGAACTAAATTAAGGCTGTAAGAGCCTCTCTGGATGCAAAGCTACGCATTAAATGCAGCACAAGTCTCCAGTCAAAAAAGCAGAACGTACATGTAATTATAGTTTATTGGGTAAATTACTAGCTGGTTGAGTATTAAATGAATGATTGAAGCATATTTGTGTGTGTGTGTGAGATTATGTTTTAGATACTTGAATACACTGATTTCTATATAAGCACCTGGTAAGTTTTGTTCTTCTGGAGATGATTCCCCTACCTGATTTTATGGAGTTTCGTGGCCCTTGATCCTTATTCTTAAAACTTCCGCTAATGTTTTCTGGAGGTCTTGAAAAAGAATGAGAAATGCATTAAACACAAAAGTAGCAATGGCTGTATTAGATTTGTGTATAGGTTAGAAACAAGGCTGAGAATTGAAGGAGTATTCCCCCCCCCCCCCCGTCACTTAATGAAACTGACAAGAAAACAGGTTCGCATAGGATGGTACTGTATTCTAGAAATGACATTTTGAGTGATGGTTGGATTATTATTTTTTCAAGGATACCCCTTTCCTGGCTGCTAGTGTGCCCAAGAGTTCTGCTTTGCATTTCACCTTGTACGTAGCCAGGAAGTCCTCTTCTGGACCTTGGGTGCAGATGTGATGCAGTCAGTCAGTCCCTGCTGAGGACAACGAGAAACAATAGAACTGGTAGCTAGCAGTTTGCACAATTGATTAACCACATTGAGTGCTTAATGATAGTTATATGACGCTCTCCTCATTATTATCTTTACCCATAACACGTAGATTTTATACCAGTATTGTGCCGAGCCCTGCACAAAACCTAGAAATTGCACATCTCTTATCGTCGCATCTGCAGGAAGCAGATAGGATAGGTGAGAGGCCAAAGATTGATGCATGAGCAGAAAGAACTTCTTGTGGTTTCTCCGGTTGTTGGACATATTTTAACAGTGTGAAACGCATACAAACACACATTTTTAGTAAAGCTTCCATGTTGCTTAAGAGGCTCGTAAATTCAAACGGTTTGCTGCCTTGGCAAGCTGTGTCTGTCCTGTTCCAATCTGGAATAAGGAGTTCACCTCTCTGGAAGGGCTCCAGTTCTGTGGCCATCATGGTGGTAATTTCCAGTGTCGTTTTCTTGTTCTTCACTCAGCTTTCCGTTTATATTCTTCGCTTCATATTTTGAAAATCAAATCCAATGGAACTTACTCGCAGGTCTGTCCAAAACAAAAGTTGTGTAAATCTTGTTCTCCTTAGTCTTGTCTTTTGCACACGCGCACGCTCTCGCTCACTCTCGGCCTTTCATCTAATGACCACAGCAAAAGAGTGATATTAATCATGGGGTGGAAACATCATTGATGAGATGATTAATAAGTGAGGCTTGGGTGATGACGCCGAGGGATCTTATTACCGTAATTATTGTTGCTGGTAGCAAGGGAGCCATTGAATACCAGGTGTACGTAAGCTTGAGGAAGTAGCACTGTGCTCCATTTAGTATTGTTGCCTTGCATCTGGCTCCAAAGATCCACATGTGTGATTGGAAATTTGTGTGTGTATGTGATGGATTCACTGCCTCACCTGCCGCACCCTGCACCATCTTGTAAGCTACTCTGGAAGATCTCCTGACCCTCTAGATTATGGCAAACAAGATACTGCTGGGGATGAGAGGAAATGATTCTACTCGGTGCTGCCTGGTTTTAGAGGAGATGGCAACCAAAGCTTTGTTGTAGAAACGTCTGGCACTGGTAATTTTTTGCATTGCTTATCTCTGTATTAGGTACTTGATAAAGAGAACAGGCCTTGCAGAGTAAGGCAAGATGTTATCGCTTAGTCTGTGTCAGCGTGATACAAACTTTTGAACCATGCTGCAAAGGGACTCGTCATAAGGGAAAGTCTTACATTTCTGCTCCAACTTCTTCTTTTTTTTTAGGGATCCTCTTTCTCTGGCTTTCAGGAGAGCATGTTGGGCAGTCTCTGGTGTGTGTTTGTGTAAGTTTGTCATGATGCCCCAGACGGTTTCCCCCCCTCACTTAAAGTTGACTCCGCATCAGAGATGCAGGCTCTGTAGCCTGTGCACCCCTTGTTCTGTAGCCTGTGCACCCCTTGTTCTGTAGGGACATCTGGAGGTCACATGAGCACATTGTTGTGATGTAGCTCCTTGATAGAAATGGAATGTCGGACAAGAGTAGTTTTGGACTGTAGTGCTTCCAGACAAAGTGTTCTTTTTGGTATCATGTATTTGCTTTGCAGTAGTGCACCTGCAAGCCATACAAGGAATGCACCAGTTTCCTCCAAACTGGCATGTCACACTGTGCAAGTAGGTTCATCACTATCGGCACAGTTTTGGCAGGGGA
Organism: Plestiodon gilberti rubricaudatus; assembly: GCA_026170595.1. Classification (NCBI taxonomy): domain Eukaryota; kingdom Metazoa; phylum Chordata; class Lepidosauria; order Squamata; family Scincidae; genus Plestiodon; species Plestiodon gilberti. The sequence goes on from JANXHW010000012.1 coordinate 22,377,765, forward strand.
TTAACGGGGAGGGGTTGTATCATTCTCTTTCCAACAGTACTGCTTTCTGAACGTGCCCTTGAAATTGGGCTCGGTATGAATGGCACGCTGTGTATTATGTAATTAAGAATGTAGAAATTGTCTGCCAAATTAGAATGATTGCATTTGCCCAGTATCCTGATGGATAGCAGACGCTACTGAATGCTTTGGTGCGGATTACATTCTTCCTCTTCTCATTTGTGAACTTTTTGTTGAAACACGGTATATAAATACTGTTACTAATAATATTTGGATTCTTGCACGGAGGTGTTTTGCATTTGCAGCATTATGGTTGCAAAGATACTGAAGTGACATTCCTTGGTCTATCTCTGCAAAGAGGAGGACAGGCTCACAAATGGGAGGAAAATAGGTTTGGACGAAGCTACTACAGTAATCCAGTTGACATACCTCAGTGAGAGGAAGGATTTACGGTAGATGGCTAAGATGGTGCATCCATTGATGTTGGGCGTTAACAGTGGTGAATTCTATTTAGATCCTAGGTGTAGGCTGTTGTGGTCCAAGTGCCCTGTTCGGGGTCATTCAGACCAGGCATAAAACTACAGAAGTTAAGCTTTGTAGCTTATGCTACACTTATATTCAGACTGGAAACTTGTTATCACAAATATCTAGCAGTGTTTCTCAAAGGAAACCTGAAATGTACTAGATCGCAGGCTGGGTTCAGACATACGGTGTGAGCATGATTTGTTTAGTTAAACCACGGTTTTGTGTTAGGATTGTACCTGAATCTACCCATAAACCATGGTTTGTTTGGGGCCGGCAAACTAGAATGAAACTCATGGTTTGAAGCTGGTTTGCAAGCCACAGTTAGCACTAACTCATCTTATATTATGTCTGAATTCACAAACTCAAACGGCTGCTGCACCATGACAACAGGAGTGAACAGATGACCTTAAGAAGCTGAAACCTGATGGGAAATGAAAGCAGACAAGCAGCAATGAGCCCATAGCTGGTTTGTCTATATCTGGAAGCTCAGACCATAGTTTGAATTGTGGTTGGCACATACCCGGTTTTCCCAAAAATAAGGCATGTCTTATATTTTTTTCTACCAAAAAAAGCGGCATGTCTTATTTTCAGGGGATGTCTTATATTTTTCATTTACAACGATTTGCCGGTACATTTATTCAAATACAATCACGTCGTCTTCTTCTGGAACATCGTCATAACTCTCCAAACCCCACATTGCAAGGGCAAATTATTGAATATCAGCCCTGCGCACAACCAAAGCCTTTGCTCTCCTGTCAGCAATCCATTCACAGATGGGGGCAGTTCCTGGCCACAAAGAGCAGCCGGCCAGGACGAAGAATGAGGGGGGGATGTCTTATTTTCAGGGGATGTCTTATTATCAGGGAAACACCATGCTGATGTTTGCATTATGAACCTAGCCTGTATGAAAACTGAACATGAGCAGGCATTTGAAATGCATAGCTGCTTTTTAAAAAGATAATTGTTTGTGTTGGTGGCAGAGTTTTCTGTAAAGGACGATTTGACAGTGAGGGTTTAGGACTACAACAGTGGTTATCAACCCCTTCCTGGCAGGGTACCACCTCTGGCGCCACTTTCCTGCTGCATACTACCGGAAGTGACTGATGATGACATCATCGCCAGTTACTTCCGGGTTTTCAGGTTTTTGGAGGCCAGAAATGTTCGTGATAGGCTCGGCCAAAGGCAGGAGCCTCTCGGGACTGAAAACGTGCCGCCAGAAGCACCATGTCGGAGCGGGATTCCGGTGGTCCAGCGGTGCAAGTACCACCAGCAGTTGGCCGAAGTACCACTGGTGGTACTAGCACCACTGGTTGGGAACCCCTGGACTACAACAAACCTGGAAGGAACCTCTGTGGAAAGCTAGGTTGAATGCCAAAGCACTTTGATTTTGAATGGAGGTGTATTTTTCCAGGTTTCAGAAATTGAGGAAATATGTGGAAGTCAGTGAAGCCGACTTCTTTGAGTTTGCTCTGAAACATCTGACTTACTGAGAATTGGATTTCTTGGAACTACATAGCTTGCAGACCTTCAGATGAAATAATTTATTTCGTCATTGTTTGGAGAGGTTCTACTGCTAGCAGATATCTGCAGTGTGGAGAGAATGAGGGAGTAGCAGAGAGCTGGATTAGCACCATGAAACTGGAGCCAAGCTTGACAAGCAAAACTGCTAATGCCTTTTTAAAAAATATGATCTCTTTCTGACTGTTCTTGTTGGAATTTTTTGTGTGACCTCGACCTAGGGATGAGCGGTTACTGCAAGCTGTGAACCAGACTGCATGCCACAAGTGAACGCTAGGCAGATGAAGGGCATTCACATTTAAAGTATTCTTTAAACAAATAACTGGAACCTAACTGCAATATATTTGGCGGAATCGGAGCTGCGATCTCCCAAGTCCTTGTGTGCTTCCTCCTTATTGAAGCCGTGCCAACTCCTGCTGGGCTGCTAGGCTACTTCTAAGCTTGGGAGAGTTTAAGAAGTAGTTTGGTAAGTCAGGTAGGGTGTTGTGGGTGCTGGAGCAAAAACGGAAGTTCCACTTCGGCAACTAGGTGACCATATCTGCTGAAACAGCTGTGTGATAGAGTTATACATATGGAACAGTTTTGTTCTGCCAGGGTTTGTTTTCCTTATAGACAGGGCTGTTTCAAAAACGAGAAGGCAGAGGGCTAGGCTTGCTCACAGAGTTCCTGCCTGGCTTGCAATCGCTTTGAAGTCGCTGCTTCTCTGCCACCTTGGTTTAATGCCCAATGGAGGATTAGGTGCCATGATTATGAATGAGAAATAATGCCTTAGGATTGCGACACAGAGTCGCTGCAGTCTCCGAATCCCTCGCAGTGGCTATGCTTCCCTGGAGCAAAGGGTGTCTGGAATTGTGGTTGTCTGCCTCTTATTCACGTCGGGGCTGAATGAAATGATGGAACCCCAGCGAACTCTCTTGCTGTAGTATGTCTGTCTCCTTGGTCTTTTGACAAGCAGGATCTTCTGGATCTTGTGAGTTGCTGGCGTGGGACAAGGGAAGGGCTCTGCTTAATGAGAGCAGGCAGCAGGCAGATGGGGAAGTAGGGTGCATAGGTCAGAGGTGGGGAGAGCCCTCGGGTTCTAGCTTAGTAGTCTTGGTTAATGGATTTCCAGTAGGAGGCCTGGAAAAGACCTGCTTGGGATCTAAAGCAGGCAACATGCAGCCCGTGGGTTGGATCCGGCCCACCACCTCAAATCATCCAGCCCGTAACCTCGAAAAGATATATGCACCCGGCTCACGGTGGTTCTAAAAAGAATGGGACATATTTCCTGTTTCGCTAAAAGTTGTGTCCAGCCATGAAAACTTCCATACCACAGAATTCAAGTTTGTAATTCTATATCTGTAGGCCTAACAGTGTAAGCCAGGGGTCCTCAGACTTTTTCTGCAGGGGGCCAGTTCACTGTCCCTCAAACTGCTGGGGGCATGGACTGGGGGACGGACTATAGTCCCCCCAGTGCGTCACCCCCGTTTACCGCGTCACCCCCCCACCGGCCAATACGAACCGCTCGCTCGCTGCTTGAGTCTTCTTCAGCGGTTCGGCCGCTTCTGACTAGGGCAGGCCAAGGTAAGGCTAAAGCGGTGCATGCGCATAACACCACTTGAAGCCTTGCCCTCAGAAGGGCCAAATGAAGATGGGATTGGGTCTTCGTTCAGCCCTTCTGAGGGCAAGGCTTCAAGCAGCATTGTGCGCATGCACCACTTTAGCCTTGCCTTGGCCTGCCCTAGTTGGAAGCGGCCGAGCCGCTGAAGAAGACTCAAGCAGTGAGCGAGCGGTTGTAGCGGGCAGCCGCAGCAGCAAGTAACACTCCGGTCAGGCCGGGCTGGGTAAATGCCCTTGGCGGGCCAGATCCAGCCCGCGGGCCGTAGTTTGAAAACCCCTGGTGTAAGCAGACCAAGGGCAGAAGCTTTCTTTGAGCGTCATTGTCTGTCTGGGCTTGTGTGTCTCTGCACTGCACCCATCTTTTTTTTTTCTTGGTTCCATAGCCTAATCGGGAAGTTCGCGCATGCTTACCGAACACAGACGTGTTCTCACTATTAACGTACCCGATGTCTGGCCCCTATGCAGAAGGAGGTTGCCGACCCCTGATCTATAGGAAGCAGTGGCTTGATAGCGCTGGCATTGGTTTATCGTTTGTTTTCTATCTTGCCATTCCTCCAAGGAGCTCACGACGGTGTGCACGCCTCTCCCCTCCCGCCTTCCCTTCCTCGAGCAAACTTGGGGGTAGATTAAGATGAGGCGCAACGACTGCCCCATTGACGTACCATTGTTCTCTCTCTACGTTTTATGGGGGCGAGGCGTTCCCTAATACTCTGGGTGACAGAGATGCAAAGTGGATAAGAGCGTCTACCGTATTCTCCTTTTAGTCAGGGTTGAAGCATTCTCATGATTCAGCTGTCTTTTCCGCTTAAAAGCGATTGAGATCTTAATGATATATTGTGACATTGTCACAGGTTGGTTCTGTATTGGGTAAACAAACTGTGGTTTTTCTTTTTTAAAAAAAGAGTATTAACTTTCACTTTTCTTGAACGCCTGCTTACAGTGCAATCCTAAGCAACTTTCCAGGGCTGGTGTCATCGCAATGCAGCCACGAGGTAAGGGTACAAATGTTCCCTCGCCTTGAAGAGGCCTCCATGACTGCCCCTGCACTGCAAAGCGCAGTGTGCGTCCTGTTGGCATGATGACATCGGCGCTGGAAAGTTAGTTAGGATTGCGCTGTCAATCTTGCACAGTAAGAACTGTAGCCCTTAAGGCTGCAATCCAATACACAGATACCTGAGAAGTAAGCCTCGCTGAACTTGGTAGAGCTTACCTGTGAGTAGACATGCACAGGATTGCTCTGTAAGCAACTGTTTGCAAGTTTGGAGCCTAACGTTCTGGATATGCACTACCCCTGTGGAGGAGGATGCCGGTCCCCATTCCGTCAGACCCACAAACGGTTCACTTTCAGTGTGTCTTTTGCTTATGAGTTGCTGCACTTGCTGTGAATTTGTAGGTTCGTTTCTGTGGAACTCCAGGCACATGCACACAGCCCGAGTAGCTTTCCGATTCTTCTGACAGATTCTGTGACTTCAGATCTGCAGGGAAGGCGAATTCCACAGTTGAAGGGCCTCTGACGGCAACGTTTATTCTCGCTATCCAGACAATAGAAAATCTGAGGCTACAGCAAAGCATTTCTTTGGTATGTGCTTGTGTGCATGCACACACATGTTCTTCTTAGTACACACTGCTATAGCTCTTCTGAGAAGTCAGTTGATTGGAGCATTGGAGTACTTTTTAGTTGCACTGGAGTATTTTTAGTTGCACACTCGTACTTCTTAAAATGTGCATTTCAAACGACCAAATGTACATGAGAGAATGAAAAGGTCTGCACTACAGGTGGGCCCTCATATCCACTGATCCGCTATCCACGGTTTCAGTTATCCACAGATCGCGGGGACCCCTCTAGGCTTTTACTTTTTTCCCAGTAAGCTTCATTTCTTCCTTAAACAAACAGGAGAAGCAGCCTCTGGTTGCTTATTGCAGGTAAGTAGAATGAGACTAAGTCCTAGAGAGGCTCTGCAAGGTTAACAGAAACCTTGCAGAGCCTCTCTAGGACTTAGTCTCGTTCTACTTGCCTGCAATGGAGGCTACAAGAAACAAAGCTTGCTGAAAGAAAAATAAGAGCTGGGGGGGGGGGGGGGCGCATGCACACCTGCCCACAGGGGAGGCAGGGCGGGGGCCCCTCAGGAAACCATGGAGGGGGTGTTTGCTCCTATCCACAGTTTCTAGTATCCACGGAGGGGCCTGGAACATATCCCCAGCGGATATGGGGGGGAGTACTGTACACAATTGTATGAATGGAGTTCAATAGATAAAATGGAGATGTATGGAGAAAATACTACAGAGATCTGTGTTTCTATTTCCAGCCTGTCTAGAAAGTGTCGGCCTCTTCTGTGTTTCTTCTCTGACATTTAGTTGCTGGAATCTCCAACCATCTGCTTATTTTTAGATGCTCTGTTTTTCTTTGTTTATGGCGAAAAGTATAAGAGAATACAATTTTGTTTTACTGCTGTTCTGGCCAAGAAGGTGGACTCTTTCTTCCTGTTCTGTGGGAAGTATTGAGTGACTGCCGACTAAACTGTAAGACTACAGTATTGGTGAATTCTGTCCCAAATCCTTTTGTGAAGGTGTTGCAAATGTACCGTGCCTTTTTTAAAACAAAGGGTGTGCTGAGACAACTGGGTCACCTTGGTAATTCCTTGATTTGGCAAAGCAGATTTTAAGACTTTTTGTTTGTTTGTTCTAGGTGGCAATAAAAATCATTGACAAATCTCAGTTAGATTCTGTGAACTTGGAGAAGATTTATCGTGAAGTGCAGATAATGAAAATGCTGGACCACCCGCACATTATCAAGCTTTATCAGGTACGTGACGTCACCACCTTGCCTCTACCAAGTTAAGGGTTGGTCGGACTTGGGTCCTTTGCCCAGCGAAGTGCTCCATGGTTGACTGTAGCCTAAATTCCTGAGTGGCGGGGAATGTGTTTAACTAGACTCTTTGTGGAGGTTGACATCGCGATGGTGTCTGAATAATTCATTAATTCACTGTGCTGAGCCGCCACCGGCAAGGGGAGTCGATGTCTGAAAGTTGATTCGGTCAGCGCAAGGCTCCCGTTGACAGGAACAGACCACCTGAGAATCTGTTCAGTGGGGCAACTTGGTGCCTGGAGTATATAACTCTCTCTTTCGGCCAGTGAGCTGCCATACGGCCAGGTTGGATCAGTGGAATTTTGTCCCCGATGAGCCTCATTGGCAACTTTACCTAATCGCCCTCGTGAGAGTTCAGTATTGCAACCCACAATTCAACAAACTGCGTAGTGTGAAACAGTAAGGATGGGCTTCAAATACGTTATGCTAACTTTTTACCCCTATTTATGGTTACTGTTATGTGCCTGTTATATGTTTATGTTGTATGTTATGTATGTTGTTAGTTTTGCCAATAAAGGTTCTGAATCTGAAAAAAAAAATTAAGCACATTATTATTTTTAAATCCACTGGGTTTTGTCTAATTTGCTTGTCCCCATTATGGTTTTCAGTTTTTTGCTTAGGCCTGGAATGTCAGGCTGTAGGAAGTGTCATGTTTACTTATTCAGGAGTGACTCGTTGTGTTTAGGTGTTAGTCAGACACTGTTTGGGTGGCTAATGCTTAAATCTGAACCTAGGGGCGTCTGTGCCACATATTTGGATGGGAATGGAATTTGTTTAAATGTCACTGCTTGCTCCAAATCTGTTAACTGTTGTTTGTGATGGTGCTGAGAATTATTTTGTCGACCTCCCTATTCAGAACTGCAGCTACCCACGTTGCTTTGTAGAGAGCCAGGAAAGCTAAACAGACTTGAAACTGGCTGAGATGTGTTGTGTAGGTATGCCCATCATCATTTATTGTCCATGACTCGCCCATGCGGTCTTGCGTATCAAATAAATAACACTCTTGAAACGTCTCTCAAAGCTCTTCTAGGGCCATGCGCCCTCCATTAGAACCCATGTGCCCAGTGGCATGGCTAGTACATGCGTGAGTTTGTGTCTTAACAGCCAGAGAATTAGGTGGTTTTGTGTGATTGTTAGTTTAATTTTGACTTTTGGTTTTAGGTGAAGTAGGCAGGGGTTGACAACTGAAGCAAAGGTTGAACTCTGAAGCTGGAGCCAGTGTTGAGGTTTTGCAGTTTTGTTTTGCATGTGGTGACTCCCTTGCGTTGAATATTGTCAATCAAATGTAGATGCTGAGAATAAATGGCGCACAGCGCAATCCTGTGTAACTCTTTTGTCATACGCCGATGGACGCAAAACCAGCGTAACCCCTCTCGAATGCTGTGCACGCGCAGTTTGGGTGCAGGACAGACACCAGCACAACTCTGTCGGCGCAGGCGGCATTCCGGGGGTGTCTGAATACCCCCAGAATGCCCCCTGCACTGGTGGAGTTGTGCTGGCATCTGACCTGCGTCTGAGAGGGGTTACGCTGGTGTCCGTCCTGCGTTCATCGACGCACGGCAAGTTACACTGGCATAAGTGCACTTACACTGGTGGATCTACTGTTACACGGGAGCAAGAGTTGCACAGGATTGCGCTGACAGTCATTCAGAAATGTGCAAGGCTCACTGAAACAAATAGAACTTGCTGAAGAGTACTGTGTGGACCAAGATGCCAGTGGATCGTGTCCATTATAAACTTAAACTGGATTCCCAGTTCTGAGACATCTCGTCTGTTGTTCCAAGGACTGCCATTAAATGTTGACGCTTTAAGCAAAATAGAGATCTTCCAGTTAAAGAGGAAATATTAGATTAAATGAGGAGCCTGTCTGGTTAGCTTTAATTTTGCTATCAGAAATACTCTAGTGGTTCTGTGTTACTAAATCGTGTCTTAATCTTGACAGAACTCTATAAATCAAGGGGATAATTCTGATTGACATACAAACATCTTTCTCTGCTCCCCCCCCCAAATCGGAATTTAGAAACTGTTTGTGTGGTTATATAGTGCCCTATATAGTGCCCCTTTTCTGTCATGTATGTGGAATAGTATGGAATAATGGCCGCTCAGAGGTTGGCTAACCATCATGAACCAAATGTGCATTATGCAGAATCAGAACTAATCTCGCACGGAGCAGAGACACAGGATAATGTTTCTTTTCGTGATACATACGTGTAATAACTTGATATTAAAGAGACCGAGAGGAAGTGGGATGAATTGCAAAGTAGGATTTGTTAAGGGCAAGGTTAATGTGATTTTTGCACTTGCTCTGTAGACTGGGTGATGCTATAGAAATAGCAAACAATGTCGTCTAAAAACGTAGTGTCTGTCCGCCTGCCCGTGAATTGCATTAAAGTGATGCCCAAAGGCAGGATTTTGGGAGGACATGAAACTTTATTGTGGAATTGGGACTAATTCCACTTTGTTTGAGTTTTATTTTTACGCTGGGAGAAATGTCTTCTGCTGGCTTTAGGTAACTCAGGGCTACAGCTTCCTATTACATCGATGAAAAGCGTTTCTGCCTTGGCTTTCTATCGATAAGATACCCAAGATAACTTAACCATCTAAATGGTCTTGACATTTGTTTAGCGATGGCAGTGTTGTGCTCTGCTATCGGGGTCTGTAATCTGTGGGTGGTGGTGGGGGAGACCAGATCTGGGAAAAGCATTTTAAATTCTTGGGAAGTACTGTAGTATCGAAATTTTGAAGCATTAGTCCTTCACGTAGCTGGAGAAAAAAATTCATGTTTTTACTGTTGATATCAAACTTTTTTATACCCAGCTGACTGGATGTTCGGGGGGGGGGGGGGGGAGAGACCAGCACTTTATAAGGGAGTTGTCAGGACGGATAAGCAGGAATCTGAATACACTATGTAGAAAATGTGAAGCTATGTTGGTATCGGAGCTGGTTTGCCGCCAGCCCCTTTGCATGGGTTTTTATAGGCTTTGTGGCAGGATCCACACCGTCTCAGCTGGGAATAGCTGCCGTTTGACGTCTCCTGTTCCAGATCTGTCTCCCATTAGCAGCCAGTACACCTGGTTGCATCAGAGGGAGAACAAGTAAGAGCCCCCCCTCCCCTTTCCTTGCTTGATGGGGCCAACTGCCATTTGGCTGTTGCCATTTTGGCTCAGTGGCTATTCCACCTGATCAAAATAAGAATTAGAATTGGTACCTGAATTTGCGGGTTTTTGCTTCTCTCGCCATCACTCTATATAGGGACTTACAGAAACAAGTTTTTCTTGTAACAAAACAAAAAACAAACCCTGCTGCAATGGTTTCAAGGCTGTGAGAGGAGCTTTAATATTTAATTTTTAATTGTGGATTTAAAAAAATGGGTTTTAATTGTATTGGTGTTTTGTTTTCTATGTACACTCCTTTGAATTTTTAGAAAAGCGGTATACAAATATTTTATATAAATAAATAAATAAATGGGGGGTTTCCAATTAGAGTACAGAAGAGCATGGCCTTTAATCTTAATGCAAATGCCAGCTCTTAAGGTAGTTGACAGGTTACCTGCTAGTAACCTATTAAATCCTCACAGGCTAAGTTAATGTTATAGGCAGGTAACCTGCCAAATAACTACAGGACTGGTGTTTTGTTTTTGTTGTTTGTATAACCAGTTGAAAACATAATTTAGAAGGGTGTCCACGAAAAAAGACAACCAACGAACAAGAAGGATGATCTGGACAAGCTTACTTTGAGTGTGTGTATATATACAATTTTTCTTCTTCAGTGCAGTGTACTTCAGATGTTTCGGTAATCATTTGACTTGTCTTGCTGTGTTAACCTTCTAGAAATGCTTGGTCAAATTGCCTTTCACAGAGAGAAGTGAACTCTTACCAGGTAGATGACCCAAGTAATGCTGCGTAGATGAATTCTCCTGGTTTACCCTTTGTATCCTTGCTACATTGCATTGTGTTTCCCCACAATAACGTTTGGTTGAATGAATGAAACCTTTATTGGCATAAAAATAACATTTGGTTGCCTCAGAGTGGCCTGATGCTAAAACCCAGATACTCACAGGCGCTTAGTTTTCCCCTCGAAGTTCAGCAGAGCAGGGGAGCTCTGATGTGCTGGTGCGAGTTCTACAGCCTTGCAATTAGCACTGTGAAATCGCAGCCAATCTTAAAGATCTTTGTGGTCAGGGAAAACAGCCATCCCATTTCAGCCCCAGTTGAGAGAGGTGTACTTAATTGTGCCTTTGAATCCTTGAAGTAACCTGGGATTATTAGGCTTTGCATAGCTGCCTAGGGTGAGTTTGGGAAAAAAATGTTTCCAGGATTTTCTTGTGTTTCCCCCCCCCCCCCTCTTTCCCCAATTAAGCTAATGTGCAATTTCTCCATCAACAGGTGATGGAGACCAAAAGCATGTTGTACCTTGTGACGGAATATGCCAAAAATGGAGAAATATTTGGTAAGCCTTTTCATTTTAAAGATAACTTATTTCAGCGACTGGGAACTGTGGCTTATTTGGGGATTGTTTTCACTTTAAAAATGGAAATATCTGTTCTGTACAGCACCCTGTTGTATTGTGTGAGCTTAAACTTCCCTTGAAACTAGGAAGTTTGTATCAACATTCATGAGAATTGCTTTATTTGAATATGTTAATAAGTCAATCTGATGTATACCAAATCACTGTGTCTCAGTGGTATAATGGGGGTGAAAATGGTTAAAATGTTAGCACAACTTGAACAAGAAGTAGTAGCCTTGCTTTCTTGCCTGTCTGTTGTTTCCTTGCAGAGTTGCTATCATTTAGCCTTGCAAAATGGAGTAAATATAAGCGTCCTTTAATTTGAACTTGAACACATTGCCTTAATGTCCCAGCTGACCTGTGATAAATTCTTATGACATTTGTTTAGGCTTACCATCATCCCGGAATCGAGGCAGGCTTCGGCCTAGTCCGGACCCGAGCAGCTCCCAAGGATGCACTGCGGCTGGCCAGTGGGCTTCTGGAACTTCCGGTCGACGACGCGACGGAAGCTGGAACCCCGTTGGCCTGCCGCAGTGCATCCTTGGGAGCTGCTCGGGCCCGGACTAGGCCGAAGCTTGCCTCGATTCCAGGATGATGGTAAGCCTACATTTGTTGTTACGGTAGTGGTCGGATGACTGCTTCACAATGCAGAGAACTGCACTGCAGTTGCGGCTGGCCCCCGTCCTGCATCTTCTCTCTCCCCCCCCCCCCCCCGTTCATTCTGTTAGGTAGGATGTGACTTAAGGAGAAAGCAGGATAGAAGAGTGCATCACTGCAAGGTTGTTAGAGGCAGGACTGTTCTCCTGGCTGTAGACTTGACAACCCGAAGTGTTGGTGAAAAAGAATGACCTGGTGTGGCTTGCTTGCTTGCTTGTTTCTTTTCATGTTGTGGTAGACGTGACGTTAATAGCGCCAAGTCTGTGTCAGTGATGCACTTACTTTAGTGGTGCTACACCTTCAGGGACTTGGTATATTGGGGCGAGCTCCCCATTGACCTCCTTAGTGCCAGGAGTTTTCCAGGGAACCAGCAGCCTGTCCACCAAAGAGACTGAACTTACATTCTAACGAACAAGTAAATGGATGGTGCTTTTAGTTTTAGTCAGTGTAGAAAAAGTGTTGCATATGTTTTGCAGGGTTGCTGCCTAGTAAGTTTTACTTCTACAACAAATAGGCTTGTCGCCTTGCTTTGTGGCTGCTTCTGTATGGTTCACACAGCAAGCTTTTCCTGGTTTGAGAACCTGATTAGTTGGGGCTGCTCGTCTCGGCACTTTGGTTGGTAGGAACTGATTTTGGATCTCAAACAAAGTGTTCTAGGAAACAAATTTCGTGGCAGTGGCATTCCTAGAAGAGACTTGATGAATTTGAACCTGTCTTTCAAAGGCTTGATTTTGAAGAGGAGACTTGAGCCTGTCTGCAAGTCCTGCCCATTTATCCTAGAATCACTATTCTCTCCCCCCTCCCCTTGTCTCAGGTATGCAAAGGGAGGCTGTAGTTTCTCACCTAGTGAAAGAAGAGTGAGGCACTCATTTTAATTTGGTGAAGTAATGATCTGCAGTAGTGTGGATTTAAACAAATAGCCGGACCCAGCTTCCAGACTCCCAAGAGGAAACTGCCTTTCGCCAGGTCAGCTCTTTGGTCTGTCTAGCTCTTAGGCTGGCCTTGACTGGCAGTGGTTCTTCAGAGTTTGACAGCAGTTCATTTTTGTGTTACTAGAGATGCTGGGAATTTTTTGCATGCAAAACATGTGCTCTACCACTCGGCACCCTCTTCCCCCTTTAATTGGACAAAGGAGCCGCTTGCGCAAGGAAGTTATGAAACCATTTAAGGAAAGGATGCCTAAGCGTCTGTTTGAGGTGGCTTGGATCTAGTATCCAGCCGCCGCACAATATGGCTGGACCAGTGACCCCCCCTTTGGGTGCTTTCCCGTCTTCCAGTGTTACTGTGGTTTGGGCAAAGATTATTAACGGTATTTATATAAAGATGGCAGATACTGGATGTCAGAGTTGAGGGCAACCTCCTCGTGGATCATGTGTCGTGGTCCGATCTGGCAGTATGATGCCTCCGTGGTTTGGCCAACAGTTGCCTGTGCATTGGCTTTTCTAGACATTAGCGAAGTGTCATCACGGGTCTGCTCAAGGTGGCTTCCATTTTAAAATATCGTTTTAGGTTTGCCAGAGTAAAGGCACAAATGCATATGCCCTCCTAGAAACGTGTGTGTGTGTCTTTACAGTCTGCTGTTGGAGTGTTTGCCTTGTGAGACGTAATCATGTCAACGTTTCACGCCAGCTTCTGTAAAGTGGGAGAATTACACTTGGTTGTGCCATGTGTTCACACGGCAGCAAGGAGGACTGCTGCGTCCCAGGTTGTGCTTGTATTTGAGAGTGCAGTGCTCCATGGTGTCTGTACGCTTTTTCGTATCCTCGAATGTTGGTATATTCGGCCATGTATCCCCCTCGCATCATTTGTTGGTTTCACTGGGATAGTTGGCGGAATGCAGTTCCTCGGTGCTGGCTTACGAAGAGACAGGCGGGTGTACAGTCCTCCGTGCCGTAGTGTGAAGTGTGAGCGAGTCCTTGCTGCCTCTCAGTTGTGATACGGCTCTTCAGTGCTCCGGGGAATCTCTTGGGAGGAAATTCCTGAATGAGGGCATTGGCCTTCTTGCAAGGACAAAACCAGTGTTCTCCTTTTTTATTTATGGTCAGTTTATCTTCTTCTGCAGCGATTGTTGTTGGATTATATCCATGTGGTGTCAGTGAAGTTTCCTGTAATTCATAGGAGATGGTATTTAATGAGGCTGACTACCAACAATAGGATATTACAGTGCCGTGCATATGTATTACTGCACTAGCAGACTCTGGGTGAAAGGACATAGGTATTGCTTGGATACAGAGCAGCAGGTGAGGTTTATATTCTTATTCAAAGACGAAACATGGCAGGTTGCAAGTGGGAATATTGCACCAGCCTCCCGTAGAACAAAAAATAGCATAGCAAGAGCGCTTGTCCAAATGTGGATCAACCAGGGTTTAAAATGTAAAGTCTTTCATATGTTTTTAACACTAGTTCATGGCATCCAATGAAGGTGAATCCAGACTAAGCCCTGTTGAAATCAAAGGGCACAAGACCCATCATTGATTTTGATGGTACTTAGTTGGGACTCGCTTGGAGGCGACCCAAATGGTCTGCCTTTCTTCCAAAGGAGCTCAAGGTGAGAGGGTTGGAGTTGGGATCCAAAGAACTACATTTGCAGCGGGCCCTTGGCATCCGTGGCGATCCCAACCGCAGATTTCACCTACTGTGGACCGCTCCGTTGGCCCTGGAGCGCTCTGGGAAGCCATTTCTGGGTCACACCGAGGGCCGCGACCCACTCCGTTGGCCCTAGTGCGCACCTGAAAGCATCACGGAAGCATTTGGGAGTGCTTCCACAATGCGTTCTGGGGCACACCAGGGCCAATGTAGCAGGTTGCAGGCCTCAGCACCACCCCGGAGTGTGCCAGGGCCAACATTGCAGTCTGTGGTGCTTGAGACCCCCACATTTTTTTTTAAAAAAGGATCTTGAGCCCCTGCAGATTTTGGCATCCATGGGGGGGGGGGTTGTCCCCTTTAGATTAAAACCCTCTTAGGATGGCTGATGCTACTTAATACGTGCATATGCACTGCAGCAAATAAAAAACCCCACAATTAAAATAATCGCTCTAAAAGACCTGCACGGATAAAACCGTCTTCATCATGTGGAACTGAAGAGCAAATGGGCTCGATGCCAGACAAGGCTTTCTATGGGGAAGGGTCTTCTGCACAAGTGGGGCTCTGCATGGCCCTCTTTCAGATCTCCGTTCCTCTTGGAGCGGGAGCTGCAAGACTCCTCTCAATACCTGGGCAAAGCCGCTCTTGGAAGGGGGGGGGCAGTCGTTGACCCTGGTCCTAAATCATTGAATGTACATCCCGCCTCTCCTCCCCCCCACAATTGTGGGCATCCAAGGTGGCTAGCAAGATGAAACCTGTGGGTGCAGTAAAATATAAATGCTGTAAAAAGTCCTTTAAAGGTAATAACCAGCACCTGGAAATAGACCAGGAGCCTGTGAAGTTGCTCCGGTATTGGGGAGGCGGGCTCTGTATGGCCACTCCCAGTTTGTACCAAATACGGCCCCTGGGTTACTAGCTGCAGTTTCTGTGCTTTCTTTTTTTTTCTTTTTCACATTTTTATACCGCCCTTCCTCCAAGGAGCTCAGAGTGGTGTACATAGTTCCTCCCCTCCTTTTTGTCCTCACAACAACCCTGTGAGGTAGGTGGGGCTGAGAGATGGTGACTGGCCCAAGGTCACCCAGGAAGCTTCGTGGCTGAGCGGGGATTTGAACCTGGATCTTCCAGGTCTAAGTCCGACTCCCAAACCACTACACCATCCTGGCTCTGTGCTGTGTTTGGTTACTCTTTTTGTGAGCAGGCATTTGCAGCCTGCTTTCAGAAGTGGCCCGTTGTGGGACAGTGTTGCTGCAGCAAGTCCCAAGTGCGGGTGCAGTACTACCGGTAGTTGCACTCTGTACAATCACAGAGGCTGGGTTTTCTTGCCTCGTTCAGAGCTGTTGGTTTCAAAGGCAGAGCTCGCCTATAATATACCCACAACATAATGGTTTGATAAGAGTCTTGATGACGGTGGGAACTATTTTAGGAAGCGTACTTTCTCCCCACCCCACCCCCCTTGTCTGCAAGTGTAAAATTCCAAATGAGCAAGCTGTCAGTATTTGTGTTTTAACTTTAAAAAAAAAAAGAGCAAAGCTGACTGCAGCAGAGGTGACTTTAAAATAAACAGGAAGGACCTTGTTGATCTTTTTGAGCATGAATTATGTTTTGTGTGTCTACCATGAAACACGAAAGGTACGGTTGCTTCATCCAGGAGCAGGGCAGAATGAGGTCTCGTTCCAGAGAGCATGACTGAAAAAGGGCTTTTAGTCTAGAGAACTATTGACTTGCTGATCTGTTAGACATTCTGGAGAGGACAAAGTGGCGCTGTTGCAACAAGGAGATAATATCCTTGTTAACTTTCTGTCACTAATATAAATTACTAGGCTCTTGGTGGTGAGTCAAGTCGGGGGTGGGGGTGTGAGAGAGTCATGGGTGGGGGTGTGAGAGAGAGCCTCACTTGAGGGAAAGGGGCTTGTTGGCTGCTAAGAAGAGAACTGGAATAAAGTTCCACCAGTCTGTGGCACTGAGACCTTCTCAGGATTGGAGAAACCAGGAGGTGGAGGCTGGCTGGCTGGCGGTGCCCTCCTGTTTGCTTAGTGGCTTGGTGTCAAGCGGGGCTGAGCTGGCTGCAGTTTTTAGAGTCTGTTCTAGTCAGTAGCCTATACTGCCTTTTCTCCCAGTTCTTATCGCGGAGCTGTACCTTTTTCTGTGCCCTGGGCAGGGATGTATCTAAGTAACTAGGTCATGAGTGCGAGTGTGAGTACAAGTCATTTTTGCACGAGTGCGAGTCGAGTACGAGTAAGGCCAAAAACCACGAGTCGAGTCACTTTGGGGAAAATGGCTTTTTCCCCTGAAAATGGGGTGGGGTGTGTGTGGGGACCTCTGAGACTTTTAAAGCACCCACTTGGCTCCCCTATGCTCTTTCCCTCACCTCTCAGTCTTGTCACCACCCATCTGGTTTGGGAAAAACAAGCGTGTCTACATTCAAACCATTTATTATTCCCTCCCTGCACCTTCCCCTTGCTGAGCCAAGCATCCCTTGGGCTCGGAGTTTTGGTCAATGAGGAGGAACTGCTGCGGCAGCTTCGCCTTCCCTCACTCCTCCCCACCCCTTGCGCTCGGAGTTGTGGCCAATGCCAAACAGACAGCAACAAAAGGGGGGGACTCAGAGCCAGGCTTGCTTTCCCACCCCCTTGAAAACCCTTCCTCCCTGCTGCCCTCCTCCTCCGAGGTCTCCACTGCGCCTGCCTGCCTGCCTGCCTGTGTTGATGCCGGCCATTAAAGGAAAATGACTTGGAAATGGCAAGTCGTTACCCCCACGAGTGCGAGTCCCGTGGTTCAAGAGTATGAGTGCGAGTGCGAGTCAGTGGGTCACGAGTACGAGTCAGGGAAAAAGTGGCTAAGTCACACTTGCGAGTCGAGTTATTTGACTCGAGTCCCCATCCCTGGCCCTGGGTGTCCAGTTATGTATGCACAAGAACGGTTTTTAAAAGAGCCCGAAAGCCAAGGCTGCTGTCGATGGCGCACGTCGGCAAAGAAAATGCAAATTGCATTTTTCAGGTGAAAGGGTCCCCCTCTCTTTCTGCCAAACGTTTAATTGGTTTGTATTAAGTTGCCCTTCTTAGCCCAACAGCCTATGAAATTGAGCCTTGCTTCTGGTCATGTGTTCAGTTGTAGGGGACTTGTCTGTTTTCTTGGCGTTCCTTCCGTTTGCCTTGGCACTTGGGCGATTGCACACGGTTTCTTGGGCATCCGCACACGTTCTGCATACTTACAAAATGTGCATTTTGACAGCCTCTCCTGGCGACACATTTGAGGGGTTCTTCTAGTGACCTCATCGGTCTTTTGGCTCCCGTCCCTGAAGCTTCAAATCCTTTTCCAGCTATAGTTTTCCTGCTGTTCTTCCGTCCACTGGTCGTAGCAGAGGATATCCTCTGGGGTAATGTGGTGTTGGATCTGTCCATCCGTGTTTTGGTTCCTTCAGTTTCACAATCCTGGAAATAAATGCTTAGCATGGGATGATTTTTGTATTTAGCACAGCGTGACGAGTCATGTTGCTGTATTGATGATGAAGCCAAACTGACCAGACAGGGGTTGGAGTTGGGCTGAGCCATCCTGGCTATTTGGATTGAACAGACTTTCGGGATTAATGGACACCCCTTCCCCCTTTTTAGGCCATTAAATCGAGGGATCACTGTACTTTGCATGTTCTTGGTCTGAGCCCTGTCCTAAGACAAGCTCTGTCCCTGTTCTAGCAAACCCTGGCTCGAATTATAAAGGGGCGGGAACATGGATATTCACCTACAAGGTAAGGTATCCTCTGACAATTAAGTCCAGTCGTGTCCGACTCTAGGGTGTGGTGCTCATCCCCATTTCAAAGCCGAAGAGCCAGCGTTGTCCGAAGACGCCTCCGTGGTCATGTGGCCGGCATGACTCTCCTTGCCGCAGCGCGTAGCATGCGGCTGGAACACGGAGTGCTGTTTACCTTCCCGCAAGCGGTACCTATTTATCTACTCACATTGACATGCTTTGGAACTGCTAGGTTGGCAGGAGCTGGCCAAGCAACGAGAGCTCACCCCGTCGCGGGAATCGAACTGCCGACCTTTCGATCGACAGCTTATGATTCAGCGGCTTAACCCGCTGCGCCACCTGCTGGCCTATTCACCTACAAACTCCTGCACAATTCTGATGTAATCAAGTGCCAGTTTGGGCAAAAAGAGTTTTTTTGTTTTGTCTTTGGCGAGTTAGAATCTGAAGGGGAACCAGCATTGACAGGCTCCTGTGCAGTTGTGGCCCTAGTTTTTCTGTGTGTCTTTTTGCTTGCTTGAAGTTAACATCAAGGACAACTTTTTAACCCCTGCATTTGTTTTTTTCTTTGAATGCTTTTGTTCTTTTTTTCTTTTCTTTTTTACAGTTTGTAATCCCAGCACACCAGAGTTGTTTAACCTCTTGCCTTCTCCTGTTTGATGTTAAGACGGTTTTTGGAAAAAGGGTTTCGACTTGCATCTGCAATTGACTTCCCACAGGCAACCAGCCTTCTTAAAACGCTCCATAACTCCGTAGCTTAAGTAGGTTGGTTGCTTCTGTGAAGTGGTTTGCAGGGCTGCTATACCTGCTCTTTGCTGACCACGAAGAATAAAAGTTGCAAAATAGCGAAGAAGAGAACTTATTTGGGGTCTCTGACCCGACATTTCTTGCTGTTTTGCAACCCAAAGCATTGACATAAGTAATAGTAAAACTATACACAGTAATAAGATAAAGCAAATAAAAACGGAAGCACCATCGCGATGGACGCGGTGGGCAGCACCCGCACTTGGCCTTCCTCCGGAGCCAGGAAATGGCGGGTGCTGCCCATGACCTCGTACTGGACCAAGTTGAGCGCTTCAGAAATCTCCTAACCAGCCAAGCTGGTTGTGTGTGCTAGAGGTGCTGGAGCCGAGCCAGCCCATTCTGCTCTCTGCAACGAACCTTTTTCTCCAGCCCGCCTGTCTGTCTCTTTTGCATATTGGCACAAAAAAGGCTTCAGCCGTAGTACCTGATGAAAGAGTCCAAATTTCTGGTGTCTCCATTGGGCTCGCTCTCGGTTGGATCATGTGCTTTTGAAATATCGGGCTTTTCCAAACGCTTCCACATGTTTTGCTCATCCAAATAAGGAATGTGCTGCTCAGACCAGGGCAGGAAGCCGCTTCACTTCCAAGCGAAAGGCCTGCTTGTTCCAGCCATTGTTCTGTTTCAGCCCAAGGTGGTTTCCAGTTTCTCCTGAATTATCCCAAGTAAGGAGAAGGCGAAGCGTGACCAGGATGCAAGGTATAAGAGCAGCAGAGAGATTGCGAAGAGCAAATCCTTGGAGGGATTTCAGTGGCCTGAACACTCCAGCTCCCTGTCAAAGGAAACCGCATGCAGTGCTGTTTGGCCATCGAGTCAGAAAATGTACATAATGAGAACTGCCTTAGCACTGAATTTGCTTACTTTCCAACAAGAGAGGAAAGTGCATTGCTGTGCGTGCGTGCGCGCGCTCAACCAAGGATTTTGCTTTGCCCTGTGTATTGGTTAACTGTGGTTCTTTGACTTTGTCATACAATATCCCTAATAAGCGAGCCCTCATCCCTGGAGAAAAGCTGAGGCTTAAATTATTATCTTGCAGTCAGCCCCTCCAAATCTCCTTAGGGTAAGGTCCAGCTGGTGTGTCAAAGTGTCTGCTGTGAACAGGAGCTGTTGTTGTAACCAGCTAGTTGGTTTCTGTCTAGAATCTTGTTCCATTGTTCATGTAATACAAGTTTAACACTCAACCGCTCTATCTCAGTTTGAAACTTTTAACTAAGATGATCACCGAAGACTGAAAAGGACCATAGGATTTGAGAGGTGGCTGTCTAGTATGTATGTTGTACCATCGGCTTACACGGTGCCTTGCAGAGCTGCATGCGGCCTACTCGTCTGTGGTTGCCGGGGCTTGTCAGTTCGACTCAGTCGGGCCGTTGCTTTGGCGGCTACACCGGCTGCCGGTTTGTTTCCGGGCACAATTCAAAGTGCTAGTTCTGACTTTTAAAGGCCTTTACGGCTCGGGACCAGGGTATTTGAGGGACCGTCTCCTTCCTTATAATCCGACCCGTTCTCTGAGGTCATCGGGGGAGGCCCTGTTAACCGTGCCACCATTGACAGAGGTGTGGGGGATGGTGGCAAGAAATAGGGCCTACTCGGCCGTGGCACCCCAATTATAGCCTTCCCTCCCCCGGAATTAAGAACGGCTCCCTCTTTAGAGATCTTTTGGTGGGGCCTCAAGACATTTTTATTTAGGTTGGCGTTCAATGGCTGACATGGTGGGCTGTCTTTTTTTTTTTTTAATCAGTGTAATTGTAAGGTGACCCAGTGGTGTGTGTGTTTTGATTTTTTTAAAAAAATGTTAAATCCTTTTTAAATTTTTTATTGTATTTGTATATTTTAATATTTTTAATTGTAAGCCGCCTTGATTGCCCTGTCGGGAGAAAGGCGGGGTAAAAATTATTTAAATAAATAAATGTGCAACGTACCGACAGGCTCTGCTTCCGAGGATCTTTCCATCTAACAAGAACAAGGACAGACCAGGCTAGGGAGGGAAGAACACTTGATTGCAGTTGGAACACTCCCAACCCTACTACGCACGTCAGGTGCTTTTAGGAGCCAGAAGCCACTGTTTGGTGTCAGTGTTGAAATGGCTTTAGCTTGACCGTTATTAACTTGTCTCCTGTGCTCAGTGTGAGCTTTTACAGTTGAGCCCCTTGTTCCTCGTCTTGGGAAGCGAGACCCCTAACGAATGGAGAGTGGATCCTCTTTGTACGCCTGCCTTCTGCCCTGCCCCTTACATTGTTTCTGTAGGGTTTAGTGAGCTTTGGGAAGCTGATCGACAAATTGAGATAAAATTGATATTCTGGAAAAAAAAAAAAAGCCATCATGTTTTGAGCATCTGCTTGGTGGTGAAGTTTGCCATTGCAGCTATCTTGACCATTTCGCTCCTAATCCAGTCAAAATTGGCCTGCTTCCTTGGAGGCATCCCATACCTGTCTCTATTGAGAAATTAAATTTTCTAGGCCAGCCCTGTTTGGCCCATCTTGGTTACATAACCAGTTTGACTGAAATCCGTAAGTAAAACCACTAATCAGATCTGATGATGAGATTATTACAAACAGAAGCAGGGTTCGCGTCCTCCCGCTTGCATCATCTCCCGTTTACATTAAAAAGTGAACGCTTTGATCTATTCTTGCGAATGTGTCTCTAAATAGTATTTGGTGCATGAGAAGTAGAATTGGTATCCGTAACTCCTCATTGTTGAAGTGTTTATACCATACCTTTTTATGAAGGTTTTGGGGTTTTACCTTAAAAAAACAACAACCCACAAATGCATGTAACTTCCAGTCCCAAAAGTATGCAGCACTTGGTAAAGTTTCTCCAAATACTGTACTTTCAAAAGCCATTTAAAATCATTAGCACTGTTTAAGACAACTCCTTAAATTCACAGTGTAGTTTGCTGGGCTTGCATACGGAGTGTGATTACTGCAAATCTTAAAGCAGGTGCCCCCATTTCTCACCACCTTATCCTGCGTCCCTCATGACAGGGGACTTTTGCATAATCTCTACTATCGGCAATGGCAAAGGACCCCCTACGAGTTACCTTTTGGAAAGGCTCCCTTGGATAGCTCCATAAAACTCTGTTATGACAGGGGACTTTTGCATAATCTCTACTATCGGCAATGGCAAAGGACCCCCTACGAGTTACCTTTTGGAAAGGCTCCCTTGGATAGCTCCATAAAACTCTGTTATGACAATCTGTACAAGGCAGCAACAGGCTTCTCTGCTGCCAGTGTACCATATGGGTGTCAAAGATGGAAGGGCGCATCACATTTGGGGGGGGGTGATTTCCCTGGTCTGTCGACTGTTACATGAGCTGCTTATAAGCAACATCCATCAGTAAAGCTATTGTACCACCTCGACTCTTTTGTTGAGTGAAAGAAGTACTTGCTGACATGTGAAAAATGGCTTGCCTGCAATGAATATTCCAGTGATAATTTGAAATGTTTAAAATTTGACATGGCTACAATATGTCGGCAAGGGCCAGTGAGTGAGAACACAACATTTTCATTTTCTTGTCTTACAAAACAGCCCAGAGCAGCTGACTCACATTAGTCTATTTCAGAGAATCAAAAAGTGTTCATAACCTATTGTGTAATCACCACCACCCCAGGACATATATATATATATATACACACACACGTATGTCACGTGCATGCATATATCACGCACACACATGCACGCACACTGTCAAACTGTATGCTTCTCAGTCCAAAAGCCGTAAACTGTTTCGTACAGCATCCTGCTGTTTGCAGCTGGATGCCTCCTGGAATTCTGCACAGGGAAGGCATGAATGCAGATAGTCTGCTGTTGAACATGGTGGCTCACAGTTCCACTGTCAGGGGAGTTTCTGCTGAGCTGAGGATATCCGTGGGTCTTGTTTAGGGGGATGCTTGCACACATTCAACACGCCCGATTGCTGCACTTACCTTTCTAGCCAGCTGCACAGCTCCGGGAGATATTTTTTTTTTTGGGGGGGGGATACGTGTGATGCAGGGTTACCTCGGAGCCTTAACCCTGAGAGCAGTGGTTCCCAAACTGGGAGGCGTGGCTCCCAGGGGAGCCGCGGATACCAGCCAGGGGAGCTGCAGAGTGCCACAGAACCCTCTCGGAATACAGTGCAATGCCAGTTGGCAGGCATCAACATCATGTAATGGGGAGCCGCGACCAATGGTCAAGGGAGCCGCAGGTCGAAAATGTTTGGGAAACACTGCCTGAGAGGTACCTGCTTAGTGTTTCCAAGTTGCTGCTGAACCAGAAATGTGAGAGGCCGCCTCCCAACCCCTCGCTTGGTTTTGCTGCATAGGAATGCTTCCCTTTTTTATTTTTATTTGGTTGTTGGAGTAAGCAATTCATGCTTGACTTTTCCGTGCGGCATGCGCTGTCCGCCTGTGTGTCACCTGCTTGCAGAAGAGCAGGATGTGGTGCCAGGCACCGCACAGTACTTTGGATTATGTAATTGTTCTGTACAGTTTCGCAGAATAACACCTAGGTTGCTGAGAAGATAAGAACTTTAAAAGTGGCTTGAGTGAGTAAAGAAGCGAGTCTTCTTTCAGGGATGAAAAGACAGAGACGGGCGCGACTGTTGGAAAAGTCCTTTCTCAAGCCTTGGATAGCAGGAAGCAGAGAGGATCGCAGGAGGTGTTTTGATGTGATGAGTAAAAGGATGCAGCCGTCTAATGACAGGCCTTGTAATGCAGAACGTCGGACGCCTTGGATGTAATTTTAAAGTAAACCCCTCTGGCTGGTTCGAGTATAGTACTTTAGTGTGTGATTTATGGTGTTGGTCCCTAATAATTGAGAGAAGTAGGTTAAGATTATTTATTAGGCAAGCTTTAGGTTGGTGAGAGAGGTACAAGCTTGGGATTGTTTTTAAAAAAACATAGTGAACTCTCTTGGAAAAATAAGATCTCTGGCAAAGCAGGGCGAGTATCTTGCATACATCTGCTAGACATCCTGTGTCGAAAGGAGCCCCCTTTCCTACAGACACATTTATTCTCTGTGGCTTTGGTCTTTGTTAGTTTATTCTTGTGGAAGTGATGCCGCTGTGCGAGGGTGGCTGTGGATATGCTCTCACCGGTCTTCCAGTTGCTCTTTCCTTCGTATGCGAGGGCATCTTCTGCCCCTACCACCCATAGAAACACCTGCCTGCATCATTAAAGATGGCTCAACCCCAAAAACGGCCTCTGTATAATGGGGGCAGAACTTGTACAGAGACAGGCAAGAGGAAAAAATAGTGACTAAAGAGAGTACGTTTGGGAACCCCGATTCTGTGCGAATTGGCGGCAAATTCCATTGATTTCAGTGAGACTCCTTCCCAGGTAACACGTGTACAGGATTACATTTGTATCCTGCTGTTGTGGTCTCATGTACCGTGTTTCCCCCAAAATAAGACAGTGTCTTATATTTTTGGCTCCAAAAAATGCAGTAGGCCTTATTTTCAGGGAGGTCTTATTTTACCAACCGGTGGCATGACCCACCCCACCCCACCCAGGCACTTACTTTGACTGATTTAAAGCTTCATTCTTTCCCAAGGGTGCAAGGTCTGGAAGGCCTGCACTTGAGTCTTCCACCATAGAGACGACATGCTAGAGAGGCCTGCAAGGAGGCTGCAACCTTGCAGAGTCTCTCTAGCACGTCATCAAACTAAGTCGGTCAAAGTAAGTGCCGGGAGGGTCGCGGGGGGTGCTGCGGCTGTCTGGCTGATGATCCTAGCTAGGTCTTATTTTCAGGGAGGTCTTATATTTATAAGTGCCAGCAAAAATTATGCAAAAATGACGGTAGATCTTACTTTCAGGGGAGGTCTTATTTTCAGGGAAACGGGGTAGCCTTATCTGTCCTTACCGTTTCACCCTCCCCTCCCTAGAGGCCCCTGGTGATCACCTCCATTCCCCCAGTTCCATCTGATGGTATCTGGTTTCCTTATGACTCTGTTCTCCTTTCCTGCCCCCCCTGTCTGGAACTCTCTTCCAAGCACTTGCATGTCACCACCTCTTCCCACTTCAAATCCCTTCTGGAAACCTACCTTTTCTATGATGCTTCACACAACCGTGTCATTCTTGGCACCTGTTGAAAACTAAACCTGTGTACCTGGGACTGAGCAGAAGGTCTTCTTCCCTCCTCGTCCTCCTTTCCCCTTCTTGAACTTTGGCTTGTAGAGCCCTCTCTTTGTTGGTTCTCTGCAAAGTGTCCTGCATCAGGAGATGAAATAATGCCATCCCAATCTGCTGCCCAGTGGGGTGTGTGTGACCTCCAGTCTGGAACGTAGATATAACTTCCTTCTAACCCATCACGTTAGCAGTCAGCGGATGATACGCACTTGGATGGGGTTTTTAGTCCTGAAGTTGTGTTTGAATGGATTCTGACATCAGCTGAGAATTCTCCGTGGAACATCTTTAGCTCTGCCCTGGTTTTAAGATGTTTATAAAGCAAATCTTCTTACATATTTGTTACCAGAGTCTGTCCATTAGTTTCTTGCGCGTGCACAAGTGCACTTGTCTACCCCAGATTGTTTTATTGTATTGTATTCCAGTTCGAATCAAGGTGATGGCAGAAACGGTCATTCGTGCAAGTCCTTATAACAGCAGGCTTTGAAGTCGGAGTCCGTGGTTTTTGCACTCTGTTCAAATATCGTTTGGTACAAAAGCCCAACACTTTGTCTTTCAGGTAGACGTCCTCCTTAATGAGTGCCCCACTTCTACGACTTGCACGTTTGAGTGAATGAAGTGCTACTCAAGCTTAGTATTCCACTAAAATATGCAGATTTGCATGCTCTTCTGGAACTCTTTTTTACTTTCAAGGATGGAGAATGGTGGGAATGCCATAGTGATGGAAGGAGTGATGGAGATAAAGACAGGGGTGTGAGGCCTCTTGGGTTGGTAGACGATCCTGTTAGTTCTAAAGGGCAGCCACTTGGTACGTATGCGATCTTAGCCACTTAGTACGTATGCGATCTTTCGAACTTCAGCAAAGTGAGGTTACTCGACTGTTAGCAACTGATACCTGTGTGTTAAAAAGAATGCTGAGAGGCTGTCATTCTCATCATTGGATTTTCCCTAAAAAGCAACATCATTGCAACTCAGTGTGGTCATGGTCATTTATGATTAAAGCTTTGCTTATAAGAAATCTTAAGCGTCCAGCGGCAAAACAAAGCTCAGAAATCCATTTTCTGTTCTGTGAACATTGATCAGAATAAGCAGGCTCCTGATAATACCGGTATTTCGGGCCAAGTACTGCTTTATAGGCCAGTGGGTGGCGCAGTGGGTTAAACTGCCGAACCATGAGCTGTCGATCGAAAGGTCGGCAGTTCGAATCCGTGACGGGGTGAGCTCTCGTTGCTTGGCCAGCTCCTGCCAACCTAGCAGTTCCAAAGCATGTCAATGCGAGTAGATAAATAGGTACCGCTTGCGGGAAGGTAAACAGCGCTCCGTGTTCCAGCCGCATGCTACGCGCTGTGGCAAGGAGAGTCATGCCGGCCACATGACCACGGAGGCGTCTTCGGACAACGCTGGCTCTTCGGCTTTGAAATGGGGATGAGCACCACACCCTAGAGTTGGACACGACTGCACTTAATTGTCAGGGGTCACCTTTACCTTTTATTTTTTTTTACTGCTTTATACCTTCCCTCCTAACCCATTCACCCTCTCTTCTGGGATAGACCCGGTGAAGTCCAGTGGGATTGTTTGATTATAACTAGTGGATTGTGGTGAAATGCAGCCTTGGTTTGTTGTGTTTTGCCAGCTTAGTTCCTCTTATTATGTGTTTGTACCATAAACAAACTGCTAAACCAGTACCGTACTGTAAACGAGATTTGCTTTTGTGTTTTTTTTTTACCAGTTTGTGTCTGAGACGTTGCCAGAAGAAAATGTTTGGCGAGGTTTGTTCGTCCTCTCTGTGATGCTTCAGCATGCTAGCTCCAAGGCAGAAAATGCTGCTGTTTTTCCTTTGCTGCTAAATTTTCCCTAGCAACATAGGGATTATATAGCCTTTGTCCATCATCTCTGTAGCATCTTGGAGCTTGTCAGTCCTCCTCCAGTCATTATCTGCATTCACCTCCTGGGGAGTGGAGAGGCAAGATCCTCTCTAAAGGACTTGAGGGTGTAAAGGGCAAAAAGTTATAAGTGCAGCTGAGAATCTTGTATTCAGGAGGGCTGTTGCTTGGTGATTAACAAGATGTTAGTTGATTAATCAGTTGATTTGCATAAATTTGTGCATGACTAAGCTCTGGATTTCTAATGGAGATATCTCCAGTAGCCAAATGCCTCTCATTTCCCACTGGGGTTGTTTGTTTTTAATTGTTTTTGTTTTTAATTATTTTAATGTATACATGTATTTTAATATATTATTGTAAGCCGCCTTGAGTGCCCTTGCTGGGAGAAAGGCGGGGTATAAATTCTTTAAATAAAAAATAAATAAAATAAAAAAAATTCATTGTTGATTTGGGCATTCTTTTTGCCACTCCGGTCCCTGGCTAATGGGAAGGGAGCCTGCGGGGAAAGGGACTCGGGCACAAGGCCAGCCGTAGGTGAACCCCCCTGCTAGTCGCCTTCTCCAAAGCCAAACCTGCCTTTGGATCATTTGGCGGGGATTAGCGAAATATTTGGTGTTCCATCTAAAATGCCTTCCCAGAATTGAGATTTGTCAAGGGTGCTCCCATAAAATATAGACACATGGATGAAATGTGTTTGGATGGTTCGGTGTTCGTTAATGTTGATTCATATGATTTCATAGCTGAATTTTCTGTCTTTTCCCGGGAAATAAGTTGTCCTACACAACCTAGCAAGAACTCTCCCTGTCTCCTCTTTAAACGGTAGTTGCTGTATCCTGGTTTTTTGAGCAGAAGCATTGGTTACAGAGCAATGTGAACCTAGAATTGCTTATGAATTTCCCCCCTTCCCTTCTCTGCCTTCTTCCCCATTTGGCTAAAAATGTCATCACCTTCTAATCCACAGAAGGCTGCAGCATTCCCTGTGCTTACTCAACTCCATCCCTTTCCTTGACCCCTGCTCCCCCTCGCTTCCGTGTGTCAGTTTGCCTGCAGCCCGGTCATCCTTTTGTGGGTCTAATGTATATTCTAAATATTTTTAATAATGTGTTCAGTGGCTTTACATTGACTCTCTGCTCAGCAAGGGATTAAGCCGCCTTCTGAAAGCAGCACACATAGTTGTTCCTTTCCAGCGACTGGAGAAGCAGCCTCCTCCTGGTTAATTCCTCCGCTAATGGACTTGCTTATGGAGCTAGTACCTTAAGAGCGAGCGTGTTGCATCGCACAGGGGCAACTGTGATGTAATGCAGCACTCATCCAGTCTGGGTCGGAGGGCTGTATGCCGGCCGTACCACCTCACCTGCAATGTATACTTGCGAAGCACAACTCATTCTGTGTGATTGACCCCTTCAACCACCTCTTGTTTCCACAGATTATCTTGCAAACCATGGCCGTCTAAGTGAATCTGAGGCCAGGCGTAAATTCTGGCAGATCCTCTCTGCTGTCGAATACTGTCATAGCCGGAAGATTGTGCACCGTGACCTCAAAGCTGAAAACCTCCTGCTCGATAACAACATGAATATCAAAATAGCAGGTATCCCTAATTATTTTTCCCCTTTGTACTGGTTTCTGAGGTGTAAATCTCTCTCTCTTCCTAAGACCTTGCCTCAAAAAGTTAGCAAACACTAAGAAAGTGGAAAGGCTGGCTTCATCACCCCTTTTGTATTGTGGGTGGTTGGTGCCATGTTCTTGCTAAAAATAGCCCCTGCTTGTATTTTTCTCCTTAGGAAAATGGCAGTAATTCGTAGAGTTTTTTTTATTAATTTTTTGTAGTATCATGACTGCTCACAAGCACTGCCAGATGTGCAGGTTACAATCAAATTACTCTAACTCTTCAGTTTTGTAAAAAGAAAAAGCTCAAAATGGAAACTCAGTTATTTTAGCATGCTTGATTTAATTTTAATTACAAATTTAGACACAGCAGATGTTCCTTGCAATAGGATAATTTTCTTTTGCCTCTGTATAATGCTAAGGATCCTCGGATTGCCAGACCAGAATTTCAAAAATGAGGGACGCACTATAGCTGAACATTTTTAAGCTGCTGAGAGTTCTATAGAGCTGTGGAGTTCTTGGAATAAAAGATGTCTGGCAAGTTTTCCAGATGGTGTTTAGCTCCAAGAAGGAGGGAATAATGACTGTTTAAGACTTCTTAGCGTTACTTGCGTAGGGAGAGATGACAGGGAAGGAAGAGCAGCTGCACCAAGGGGAAAAAACTTAGCAGGACAGTGAATTTGTCAGAAATAAACCCTGTAGAATTAAAACTCTCTTTGGAAAATGCGCAGTACCAGAGTCCAGCATTACGCTCGGCATGAGATGGCTAGAAACCACACACCTATCCCACTGCGTTCAGTACACGCAAACACGCATGCTGGGCTGAGCCGAGTCCAGGGTAGGACTTCCTGTTTTCCTTGGACAATTGCTAACGGGAGAGGGCCAACTTAGTGGATAGTGAGCCATGGACTGAAGCTTGCATCCCAATGGATCCTTTGCAGTACATGTTGGGTGTGAAAACGGGATGCGTGGGTGGCAAAGCTACTGAGCACAAGGCTTGGGGGAGAGGTACATCTTCGTGGATCTTCAGTTTTTTAAAAAACGGCTGGTCAAGCAGGGGAAATACTGGAACGAAGTTTAGTTCTGGTTGGCTTTGGAGGGGTAGTAGCCTATTGGGTATTTTGTTCTTGTATCGCTGAAGCAAACAGGTCACTTGCATAAAGAGAATAGCCTGTGAGATGTTAACGTTCATAGGCTTGCCTAAAACACCTCTCAAATTAAATACATTTATTTTATTTTTCCCCCTTCCCATTATGACTGGAAATTTTACCTTGTAAAGCAGAAGTTGGGGAAATGGGGAAGTGCTTAGTTCCTTCTGCACGGTCACTGTTTGCTCTATCAAGTTAACCTCATTTTTTCCAGCACGAGTTCTATTTCCAGAGCTCGGCTTGAGAACGTTGTATGGCCAGAGAGAGGGTTGAAGGAGAGAAAAGTACAGAGGAAATGATAAACATGTATCCCATTTGGGTTAAAGAACTCTGTGTACTTTGTGTTTTGCCAATTTCTGTGTCAAGAAACCAGCCACCCCACCCTCCTTTCCTCCTGTTCTGCAGCAGCAACACAGAACGAATCAACTGAGGTTCTTTGCGTAGCGCTCTCCATTTTAAGACATCGTGGCGCTGTACGAATCAAGCTGAAACGTCCCGGGCAGCAGGAGGGGGTGGGTGTCTGGAATTCACGGGCTTAATAGGAAAGATACATTTAGCCATCGTGGCCAATAGTTGTTCGTAGGGCTCCCTGAATTAATCTAATCCGTTCCAGCCAGTGGCTGTGGCCATCGCCACCAGCGTTTGCGCTAAGCTGTGTGGCCGCACAGCTGGAATCGGGGCCTCACGCAGCTCTGGAGGTCGGCGATGATGATGTCATCGCCAAGGGGGGGGTCTAGAGCTGCCCCTGTACAGATCCGCAAGGGGTCCATGCAGAGCCCCCTGTCACTTTCACAGGGAACACTGATCACCGCATCATTTTATGCTTTTTGAGATGAATCGGTAAACTGTTCATATTTTTAAAAAAGGTTCTTGGGACTTCCTTTTTTTGAAGTGCTTGTACATGTGTCTGCAATGCTCCATCTGCCTTCTGTTTGCCTTGAAGACCATTATTTGCTGTTCTCCAAAAACATCTCCTGAAATATATACTGACCACCTCTTTCCTTTCTGAAGAAACATTGTATTTTGCAATTAATATTCGTCCAGACATTTCCCCTGGATAATCACGGAGATGGTGCAAAGCTTCGTGTCTGAGAATCGTAGGCAGATCCAGACAGCCGCTTGCCATTTGGTAGCTTTCGGCGTGGGCCATTTTGGACACTTATCTCGGCGAAACTGTTGAGTGAGGAGGAGACGACACTTTGCTGTTTCCTCAGATTTTGGAACAGATTTGGAAGTTAGGTCGCGTTTTCTTTCGCCTGCCTTGGCAGGGCAATATACACAGCGGAGTGGGAAAGTTGTTGTGTTATACAAGTCTAGGCTCTCTCTCTTTCAGAATGTATATTCTCCTCCTGGGCCTCGGATACGAGTGTGAGACAAGGGAAGGACGCAAAAGAAAAAGTGCTTAGGCTTTTTATCCCACCCAAGGAGATTATGCCATTACATTGCCTGTTTTGTAGAACTCTTTGCGCTCTGGTTAGATTTTGCAGCAGTTTGCGGTGGTCATTGTTAAGAGCATCTGCTGTCTATTGTGAAAGTGAATCTGAGCAGTGCTTGTGCCTCAACAAGGCCCTTTTGCAAAGGGAAGAGGCTAGTCGGATGCTGTAATTGCAGCGACTTTGAGCTTGCAGAAATGTGCTTGCCTGCATTTTCAGGCCTCCCCCCCCCCCCCGGCCAACATCAGCTTCTTTAAAGGCCGCTAGGATTAAGCCCGGTGAACGATCAAACTGTCTCAGTGATCTGATTGTACTTGGGTCACTTGAAGGAAAGCAGGTACAGGAAGCTGTTGTTTTGAAAGATTTAGCAGCAGCCTTTTCTGCAGCTGGAGCATAGAAGGTGCCTTGACGTCAGAGCCGGGTGATCAGTATTCAGTTCCTGCAGCAGGTCAGGGTTGCTCCTGTGGCGCTCTTACCTTTCCTTTTTATCAGCTCCTCGCTGCCCAATTGCTGCCTTCCTCAAATTACCAAATAACAAAAAGAGAAATCGCTCCAGGAGCTGGGTGCGGGCAAAGATGTACTGAAAGCGGGCCAGTTGGTGTCCCTTTCCCTCTAGCTCAGTAGGTGCCAAACTTTTCAGACCTGGGACCTACTTTTCATGGTTTAAGCATTCCTGCCTTGCTTTGTCTGAGATGACCATATGCCATGGTGGGTAGGATTCCTGTTTGTTTAAGAAGAGGGAATGTCGGTAGATGCAGCTTCTCACGCAAGGGGGGGTTGTCGAAAAACTCGACCTGCTGACATGAACTCTTCTGCAGCTGTGTGCGTTTTACCTGTGTGCGTTTTACCTGCTGCGTGTCCTGTTCTGTTGCTGTTCACCCTCTCGGTTTGGATTGTGGCCCCTTTAGATTCCAAAGTTGAAGAGCAGAGCTCTGCTGAAGGACGGAGTTGCAGCCGTCAGCCGAGCTGTGCAAATGAAGCCGACAGAATTGGCTTTCCCTTGCAGGGGCACCGAGAGGGCAGATCGAGGCATGCTCTGTTCCAGCACAAAGCCCTTGGAAAGGCATTAGCATGTTGGGCTGCCCTCCTTCAGAACAGGGGAGGGGGGAAAGACCCCCCCCTCTGATTGGAAGATCTCTGTCCTAGAAAAGGCCTGCTTAGCTGATCCATGCTTTTGGAAAAATAGACGCTTCTTAAGCGGGACTCGGTTACTGTCCAGGACTCTGTTACCTGCCGGGCTTTTCTCCCTTACGTGCGAAGCGGCACATGGAGCTGTCTTGCTTGGTCGCCTGGAGACCCTCCTTACCTACCCCAAGTGACCAGGCGAGCAGTTGTGTCGCAAGCCTGTACAAGATCTACACAAGCGTGTGTACCCTTTTCTCTGTTTACATTTAATAATGTTCCAACACTCCTCACCAAAGATTGACGCAAGTTAAACAGTGACTGAGCCGAGTGATCTGGCGCAGTAGGAGCTGCTGCTGTTCTGTGGACCTGTATTGACGGACTGTGGGCAATTCAGGGGGTTGGGGTGGGAACGAGACCACTTGGACCTAAAGCAAAATTACTTATAAAGGGGAATTTTCCTCCATTATAAACGTTCGTGGGGACCGTATGTGCATCCATTGGATTTGGAAGGAAATTTTTATCCCATAAAGAACATCGGAATAAGGAAGGTTTGGGGACTGTAGAGTGGCATACAGTCCTTGAACACGTATAAGCCAGTTCTCCCCCCCCCCCCCAGGATGCGAGTTGAGAACGTTGTGTCAGGCCGCCAATTGGAGAGGCAGCGACTTGTTGGGGTGCCCTTCCCCCTCCTTCCTCTAGGAATCAAAGGCTGGCTCCGTCTAGCATGGGAGGTCTTGGCTCTTTCCTTTGGCCGCCACCTAATGGCCAGCAGAGGGAGTGCTGAGAGCCAAGCATTCCCTCTTGGCCATTGGAGGAAGTGGTGGCGGCAGCCTTGAATGCCAAGGGAAAGAGGAATATGGAGGGGGGAAGCTTATCTCTAAGGCGGGGAGGGGGGGTTCCCTCCTTCCCTTGGTGTCCAGCCTCGGGCAGAATGCTTGGCTTCCAGCATTCCCTCCACCGGTGGTTGGAGACAGCAGCAGCGCTGGGCACTGAGAGGAGGCAGCGGAGAGAGACTTGCCTGTCTCCTGGTGGCAAACTTGGGAATGAACAGTGACTTCGCAGGGTCTCCCCACCCTCAAATAAGCCACTTTCCCAAGTGAAGGATAAGAGACCTGGAGACTTCTGTGCTAGTTGGCTGTGGAATTCTGCATCCAATACCGTTCAAGAGATGCCCGTACTTGGAATTGGGGCATTGCCTAACGGGTGTTCCCTGGCTGTACAAGGCGCCGTCATTTTACCTTATCAAAAGTATTCATCATCTGGTTTGGAAGTTACCTGAAGACAACCTGTTTAAAAGGCCCTTAAAGGGTAAAGGTGTTCCCCTCGCTCGAAAGCTAGTCGTTACCGACTCTAGGGGCGGTGCTCATCTCCGTTTCAAAGCCGGAGAGCCAGCGCTGTCCGAAGACTCTTCCGTGGTCATGTGGCCGGCATGACACAATGCCGAGGCGCATGGAATGCTGTTAGCTTCCCGCCGAAGTGGTACCTATTAATCTACTTGCAATGTCTTACTTTCGAACTGCTAGGTTGGCAGGAGCTGGGGCTGACGGTGGTAGCTCACGCCGTCATGTGGCACTCGGGTCTCGAACTGCTGACCTGCCGACCTTCCGGTCTGCCGTTCCGCGTCTTAAACCACTGAGCCACCGCTGCAGACGATTGTGTGTCTGAACTTTGAGGACTGTGTTTGACATTTCAGCCGGTGTGACAGTTTTAAGGTATCTGTAGGTAAAAATTCTGAGCCTGCACTGAAGTCAGGGTGAGCAGGAATTCATCTTTTTCAAGGTTTGCCAAGCTATAATGTAAATTGGCTCACCCGCTGCCATTTAACGGATTGTCAGATACCCTTGTAGCCCTTGAGAGGCATTTAACTGAATCTTTCTTGTATCTAACTTCATAACATGCCTGAAATAGTTCTAGGGCCTTCTTCCATTTTTGGAGACACTTTATCAGCTATCCTGTTTAAACACGATTGGCATATTGCCCTTCAGTCGTCGCCCTCCTGGAGGCTCAACACCTTCCCTGAATGTTTTGCCCCAGATTTATCTTTATTTTAAAAATGCGGACTGCCTAATCTTAAGGCTCGAAGCAGGTCACGCCCAAGTTTATACCGGTCCTTGCAAAACCATCCCAGCATTCTTTCCCAAACTAAAGAAGCAACTGTACATCCTGGGCAAAATTGTCAAAAGTGGCAAACTTCGGAAACTGTCCTCCTGGACCACTCTCTGCTCCCCTGCTCTGTGGGTGGGGAACTTCTGGATGGACTGGCTCTCCGAAAAAGCGACCTGAATGGTTGTCGGTTTTTTCCCCCTGCTGGGCACTAAATTTGAAGACCTGTTTGGTGCTGAAATGCAGCTGCAGGTAATAAACTGGGAGCCAGGACTCTCTTTCGGGCTTCCCTTGGTAGCACAGGCCCTGGGAGGCGAGCTTGGGGCCCTTTCTCCAGCCTCGTGCAGCACGTTGCAACCTGCAAGCCTGACGGGTTGCCTGCATGGGGTCTCCTGTCTGCAGCACGCCTGTCCTGCTGTCTGCGGGTCGATGCCACGGGGCACTCTCACGACGGGGAGATGGAACCAAGTTGGGCCACTCTGTGACCAAGCGGTCTCCGAGACGTGCTTTCCCAAGAAGCCCTGAATCGCACAAGGGAGCGTTGGGCTTGTTCTCTGCAGAAAGCACGACTGGAGACCCTGCGTGTGCATCTCCTTGCTGTGTGGCACATTCATCGGGGCGCCTCCTTTCCGAGAGGCCATTAAGTGATCGCTGAGCACTGTGCTATGGTAACCGTGAGCGTGAGTGGGGCCGTGCTGTACCGCGCTTCAGATGTCGTGCGTAACATTTGTTAAGCTTCTGACAGCGCTATTTGGCAGAATAAAGTGCTGAGCCTGCTGGAAACATACATTTACTTGTCTCCTGGAGGTTTTAAAACCAAGAAGACTGTACTGGTTGCAATCGAAATCAACGCCCTTGTGTTCCTGCCATCAGGCTAACGATGCAGTTGACACTGGGATGTAAAAGGGCATTAATGGGCTCTCTCCGCTGGCCTCTTCCCCGAGCTGTTTCATTGTTCACCTCCTCTTTGCTCTTGAGCTGTACGTTCTGCCCTTTTCAGCACAGGTTGTTTCTGCACAGGTGATATTTTACCTGCTTTTAAGGCACTGTAGGGCAGCGTGACTTCAGTCGCTGCTTCTTGGGAGTGGCTCTGCAGATGTGTCCAGCTGGGCTGGAGGCTGGCCATTGACCATGAAGGGTTTGCAACAGCAGGTTCCCGATGAGAGTGGGGCAGAGAGCCACACAAAGCCGAAATAGGAACCGAGAGCCCAGCGAACATTAGCGAGAGGGATCAGGAGAACAGTGCACGAGGTTGTCGCCGTTACAAATGCTCAGGCTTGGGACAAAAGTCTATTTCCGATTCTTAGTAGGCAATTCCTTCCCTGAAAGGCACCCATGATTCCCCCCCCAAGTCCTGTTTTTCAGGACAATGCTTTCCATACGAACAAAAGGACTGCCCGCTAAAATGGCATAGTTCTTGTACATGTGTTAATTGGTTTAAGCTGGTGGTTTTGCAAGCGTTTCTTCTGTGCCTGGGGTCTCCACAGCCCCCTTACAGACCAGTTCTGCCACTTAATAGTCCTGGGGAGTGACGGCTTCATAGACAGCCTGTAATGGAGACTCTTAGAAGACATAAGCTGGAGATGGTCCTCTGTTCTC
This sequence comes from Plestiodon gilberti rubricaudatus, assembly GCA_026170595.1. NCBI lineage: Eukaryota > Metazoa > Chordata > Lepidosauria > Squamata > Scincidae > Plestiodon > Plestiodon gilberti. Next base: position 22,413,558 of record JANXHW010000012.1, read on the forward strand.
ACTGTTTGAATGCGACTCCCAAGACGGGTTTGTAGCAGGAAGAGGGGGAGAGGTTTCGTGCTCACTTGTCCAGCTGTAATGTGTTTGGATGATCTGGGAAACCTGCTGCGGATGGGAAGGTGGCTGTGCGGAAACGAGTTCCAGTTCAGAGCAGCCCAATTAACAGGTTCTGTGGAGCTGTGAAGGGTCAAAGACCAGCCAGGAGGAGGGAGTTCTGAGTGGCGTTCGTTTGCTTAGGGCCACCAGGTTCCCAAAAGGAAGCATTGGTTGTTGCCCCCGTAAGGGGGGGGGGGGTGGCGGCAATGCTCAGTGACATGCAAAAGCACTCCAGGGATCGCGCTGGAACGGGGGGAAAGGGGCTTTTTTTTACTCACCAGGGGTTGTGCTGGCCTTCTGGAGGGTGCAGGGGCCCCCGCGGACCCCTCTGTGGGCTTCCCCGCACCCCAGATTAGCTTCTAAAAGCAATTTAAAGCTACCTCCGGTTTACTTCCTGGTTTTGGCGAAAATCAGAAGTAGCTTTAAATCGCTTTTGGAGGCGCGGGGAAGGGGAAGCCCACAGAGGGGTCCGCGCCCCCCCCCCGCACCCTCCGGAGGGCCAGCACAACCCTGTAAAAAAAAAAAAGCCCTGTCTCCCCCGTTTCCAGCGTGATCCCTGGAGTGCTGTAGCTGTTGTCGGGGGGGGGGGGGGGCTCGCAGCAACTTGTAGCATGGAAAGCTCTGTCGGGGGGGGGGGGGTTGGGAACCTCTGGCTTAGGGTGAAACGAGGCCCGTGGAAATGCAAGTTTCTTGCAGGAGTCTTGGAGCTTGATATATGTATAATGCCTGGTACCGTTTCATGGCTGGCTGGCTGCACAGTTGACCGGTAGCGTCTACATAAAAAAGACTGCTCGCCTGGACTTCAAAACAGAGGTAGATTAGCTGTTACCATTCTCTTTTTTTTTTCTCAACAGATTTTGGGTTTGGGAATTTCTACAAAAGCGGTGAGCCTCTGACGACATGGTGTGGAAGCCCGCCCTATGCAGCTCCTGAGGTCTTCGAAGGCCAGCAGTACGAGGGTCCACAACTGGATATTTGGGTATTTTTATTGGATTGAGTAAACTCCCCTTTCCTCAGCTGCTGATTTCTTACTCGCCTCTCATTTTCTCCCACAGCCCATTGCTGCTTTAGCCACAGCAGAAAGGCATCGTTGCATCCTGATGTTTGAATGGATTGGGAGCTGGGAAGGACTTTGAAGTCTGTCCCTGCTCGGAGGCAGGAAATAATTCAGGCAGTGCAGAAAGCTGACCTCTGGAAATCTATGCAGGGTTGTGCTGAAGTGTCCATGCTGTGATGTAGCAGAATTCCTTTTCCTTGGCAGGTTGAACCAAAGTTTAGAGTCTGTTCAGTAAGGCCCAAAGGGTTGTCTGAATCCTTTGTACATGTCTGCTGTCTGTGCTCTCCATCGCTTCATTCAGAGAACAGGCCGTCTGCTTTCTGCAGAGTGTGTGTGTGTGGCTGCACTGGGATGTTTGCTCCTCGCTACTGTAATGGACAAGGACACAAGGGGTGGCCAGGCAATTTCGCCCAGTGCAGTCAGCAGAGAGAATGTGCTGAGCCGGGCTCCCGGGAATACTTCCATGCCATGTCGGGCGTTGTGCTCTTTTTTTGTAATTGGGCTGTTGTGTCTCCTGGAATGAGCTGTGTATCCACAGCTTGCTTTTGCAGCCTGTTGTGCTGCTGGGCTTTAGGACTAAGGTTCATCAGCATGAACGTCCCTCGGGTGCATCTTTCAGCATTTTCTGACACGAGTGTCCGGTCACGGGAGCGTGCCCCACAGGCCACTCCAGTGACCTCGCAAGGTCTGTGTTCAGTCTGTGTACACAGCAGGCTTCAGCCCTTCTGCTGTTTCAGTTTGCATCCGGATTGGAGGTGCATTGGCAACAGCCCCGACGATCTGCTTGCTTCAGAAACCGAGGCAGGGCGTGGGCAACTCTGGCTGGATCTCGCCGCATGAAGGGATCCGCGTTGTTTAGCAAACGCACATCTTGACCAGAATTCCTCTTTTGCGAAGAAACAAGTTGCTGCTCCGTTACACCTTCTGTCCTGTAACTTCCAGATGAACTTGCCTCACACCCCAAACACACCCAAGTATTTCTAGGATAGCCAGGACAACGGGAGTTTTGGAAAATATTTGTGAAAACTTATCAGCTTGGCCTGGTTACTGAGAGAAAGTGGAGAGCGAGCGAGAGCACTATATCGTTTCAAAGCCAAAAGCTCTTTTTTCAGTCTTTCTCTGTCTCTTATAAAACGGAGCGGCATGTGATCTTGCTGTGATTGGGGCATTTACATGGGGAGGTTTCCCCTTCAACGGTCAAAAGGGCTAAAACCGCTCAAAGGAGCAATCTGCTTAGCGTATGGAATCTGCTGGAGGATTAAAGAAGGAAAGCAGATACTGTGAGAAGAATCGCTACACGCCAATGCCCCATCTATGCATGCTCTTTGGGTATCTCACTACAGCCTCTCTGTGTGGCAGTAAGTGGTTGGGCAGACTTTTTTTTTTAACATTCCCTTGACGCTTGATAACATGTGTCCTTTCAGCTGAGAGCCCGGCACTTGATACTTTGCAGATCCTCAGGCTTTGTCCCCTCGTCTACACATGGACGGACGGACGGACACGCCCCCCAGTCTTATGTAATATCTCTTAACGGGCTTTGCATAGAGCCAGGATTTGAGGCTCTTATCCTGACCTTCCTAATGATTTCTTCTTCTAAGCTTTTGCAAGTTGGGAACTTGAGAGGATCAGGCTTGTGTATTCTGAGCAGCGAGAATTCAAGCAAGTTTTAGGGTGAGATTCAGATATGGATTAAGAATACTTGTATGTTTCCGACTGTGGCTTTTATTCCTCGAGGGAAGCTTGCTTCTAGTACCCAGCCTCCCTGGCCAGTCTTGTCTTGGGCTCCTGTCTATTCTGCAATGCCTGAATTCTTGTAGGATTTATCAGTTTGGATGGAACATGCAGGGTTGCCTTAATTTATCCAGGGTAAAGTTTCCATTCTCTGAAAGGAAGGTGCAGGTGCTGGTTTTCTTATCAGTGTGGCGTGTGGTCCTTTGAAGAGCTCTGAGGGACAGGACCTCCCAGGGAGTGGCAAATTGTGTGTGGTTGCCAAGTAGATCCATGGTAAACTGGTCAAGCCAAGGTGGTTCATAGCGGCACAAGTGTGCCAAGACCAAGACAGTGTCCACAGTCACACAGGAAACCCTAGACTTGCTTGGGAGTCGCTTGCAGCCCAGCAGCTGCGGCTCCGGATCTCTCCCGCCTGGTCCACGTCCCAAATCCTTCCTGTTCTCCCGGTAGAAACCCCTGGGGCTGCTTGCCCAGGCGTAGCAGATTACTTTGATTCTGTGACTGGGCTGCAACCTGCACCTGGGAGCAAGGGGGTGTGTCTCTCTCTGTGTTTTGAAAGACCTGCAGCCCAGTGAAGCAGGCATCTTGCTTGTGACGTGCTTAATAAGAGTCACCAGGCAGAATTCTGTTTTCAGCAGCTGGGCTTTTAAAGCGAAACTGTCTCCCGCCCCCCCCCCCCTTCAGAGGAGCACCAACTGCCTCTGCAGAAGAAGAAAAGGAGGAAGGGCACCCAAGTGGAATCTGCCGTCGCTGCCTCCCAGCTGCCTCTGCTTTTAAAACTGGTGTGAATTGTGATGAACCAAACGTGGGCCACCTTGCGGGCCTCCTCGGAGGCAGGAAGGTGGCATGTAAATGTGTGGCGCAAGCTTCCAATATCCTTTTCTTGCATTGAGGCGCATTTGGCGAGATGCAGAAAAAGCGCTGGTTGTTCTCAGAGGTTCGGTGTGGGTGTCTCTCTCTCTGTGTATTTTGAAAGACCAACGCGGAACTCTTCTGTCTTCCAGAGCATGGGCGTCGTTCTCTATGTCTTGGTCTGTGGAGCGCTACCCTTCGACGGCCCTACGCTCCCCATCCTGAGGCAACGGGTTCTGGAAGGGAGATTTCGCATCCCCTATTTCATGTCGGAAGGTAACGGCGTCTTGTGCTTCGGAGATCTATTAATCTGGTTTCCTCTCATTGATACTCAAGTGCTGCAGGCACGGGATGTTGATAATGTCCTGAAGAGAGCTCTGGATTCCTGCCTGAGGAATGAAACAAACTGGAATATAGCAAGTTGTTTCTGACCTCGCGGAGAGTGGAGTCGAGGGTTGATTTGCATGCCTGGAAACAGCCCTAATCCATTGCGGTGACCTAATCTGTCAGGGCCCAGTGTGGCTGGCTGCATTGTGAAGTTGTCGTCCGATGGCTCCATTGTGCAGCCGTATTGCAGCACGTGATGACAGAGCGCTGGAGGGGGGGGGGCTGCACACGCAGCTCCAATATGCAACACGAAGGCCGTTCTGCTCCGCTTTAAGCAGCGTCTTGATCGCTCTCCAGCTTCTGCTAAGCTGTCTGTCAGAGCCAAGCTACTTGCTTGTTTAGTCGTAGAAAGTGGCGGGGAATCCCAAAGGAACAGTGCTAAGCAAAGAGAAATGGACCTGTGCTGCTTTCGTGGTGTGAGGGGGGGGGTCACACTGCTAGCCCTGCACACACATCTCGTGGCATTGTGTTGTGATTGGGCCGCTTTGTCTTTGTATATTCCCTTGTTGCTTAACTTGGTGTTCCAACAGGCACCACTCTTAAAATGTACTGTTTATTTACTTTGTGTACGAACTCTCTTTGTGTTGGTGTAGGAAGTGTGTGTTTACCACACACAGCATGGCCACCATCTTGTTCTGTTCTTTCTCCCCCGCTTCTTCCCTCCTTTTGGTGTTTTTCATTTCTTCTGTGTTTAGCTGCTGTGGTGCTCAGCTTGTGCTCAACGCTGGAGAGCTTCTTGTACTGAACGCTTGTTTCTGAAGGGAATAAGTTTTGCCTGCTAGATGAAGTGTTTTGACTTCCAGGCTCTTCGCCCTTCCTTGCCCGTAAGACATAGGTGTGAGAGCCACAAAGTTAGCTTTGCCATGGAAAGTGTGGTTGTGGAAGCGAATATGAAATCCTGGCCCAGTACCTTCCTCTCTGAATACATAGTTGTGGGTGTCAGCATTGCCTTTCAGATTCGGATCGCTGGGAGGCCTGCAGTAGCTGCTTAAATGCTTACCAAATGGTCACTTTCTGTTGCTTCCAAGCGTGCCGTTAAGGCCAGCTTTACTAAGGGAAGCAGGTAATGGAGATCTTAACTGCAAGGTCGGGGTTGCATGGAAGGGGCTCTCTGGCTGGCTAATGTTCTGGCTGCTGCCCTGTGGCTCCAAGTGGTTTGGGGACAAAATGGGACACATCCCACTTGCCTCTAGGGATGGAATGTGCTATGGAGGGAAGCATGTCCTGGTGCAGGATGGGAAGGGTGGGTGCCCTGAAACCGAAAAAATGTTCTTAGCTGCTCTACCTCTTGGGTCAGTCAAAAACACACACACACACCCATGATTTGGCAGACTGGCACCCCGGTTATTTCTGGCAGCCGCACAGTGGCAGGCAAATGACACCGGATTCCAGTGGGAGCGTTTCAAGGGTAATGAGGGAACTGAAACAAATATTTGGATTTGGGGAACCCTTGAGAGAGTGTGACGGGCTTCCTATTGGCACCCGTGGCTACGAAGCTGCCCATGTGGATTCTCTGCCACAGAATTCCACTTGAGGCCGTGGTCGTCGTGTTGCTTGCACCTCTCGATGGGCTGTAGAACGCAGGCATTTCCTGCCTCTGCTCTGGGGCTTCATTCGTTAATGCAAACAACATGCTTTTCCGCATATCAGTTGGCCCCAGGGGTGCCAAGAATTATTATTCTTCCTTCTCTTGTGCCTGCAGTTAGAAGTAATTGTGCTCTTCCCCCTAATTGTGCACCTGCGGGAGAAATGGATTTTGTTCTCTGTACAAATTATAAAGTTCTTCGGCTTCAAGATTATTATTACTTTATTTTTGGCAAGGACTTGTTTGGCGTCTGAATTTAGCCAGTTCTCCTTGTCGTTGGTTGGTCCACCACCTCTGAATGCAGGCAGTGTGTCGGTGGGGTTGCGTGTGTGTCAACCGGATCCCAGCCTAGCCCTGCCAACTCTTCTCTCTGCCTCCCCTTTTCCTGTCCTTGCAGGGTGCGAGCACCTCATCCGGAGGATGCTGGTTCTGGACCCCTCTAAACGATTGACCATTGCCCAGATCAAAGAGCACAAGTGGATGCTTGTGGAAGTCCCGGTCCAGAGGCCTCTTCTCTACCCGCAAGGCCAGGAGAACGCGCCGTCCATCGGGGAGTACAATGAGCAGGTTTTGCGGCTGATGCACAGTCTGGGAATAGACCAGCAAAAAACCATTGAGGTAAGGCAACATTGGCTTCTGATGGACCTCCTGTCTAGTCTCGCTTCGCTGTTCTGTGAAATAATGGTGTTTGGCCCCTTCCAGTCAAAGCTTTTTTGTGAAGATAAAACCAGTTGCCCAGTGGGATGAGAGCTGGAGTGTGACCCCCACCTTCTGCAAGATCAAGGGGAGTCAAGAGCTCCTGGTTCCTTTTGCTGGGACTGTTCTAACGCATGCGCTTGGCTGCACAAGAAGAGGGGTTCAGGAAGGGGGGGCCTTGCCAGCCTCCCTCGGCAGCTGGTCTTCCCAGCTTGATCTGGGCCATTCAGGTTCTATTCCGCTTCATATAGCAGCAAAGTGGGGATATTGGTGACTCGGAAGAAGTGTTTATTTTGATTCTGAATGCAACGTTAAGTACTTGTCTGTTTGGGGGGACACTGGTACATTGACCTTGACAATAGCTTTAAAACAAAATGGCTTTGTGGTGTTATAGTTCCTTCTCACTGCTTCCTCTGCGTCACAGCCTACAAGGGGCGGGGGGGGGGGGGGAACGGTCACATGGCCTCATCGTCCATGACGTTTCGCAGAGCGTCTTTGAGGAGATGCTGGGGAAAACGGGACACGAGCCTCCCTCGTACTTTCTGAAATGTGAGATTCAAAGGGGGGGGGGGGAAGTGTCCGTCAAAAAATGAAGCAGTTGTCTTTTATTTTTGGTGTCTCAGCTAGGATTCCAAATCAAGCTTCTCACCCGAAATAAATGCTGACTGCTCCCTGAGGAGTCTGTGTGATCACTTTCCTCAGAATGGTCGATATTTTTAGCCAGTGTGGAGTCTGCAGTATTAATGCTCCCTGCCAGAAGCGGGGGGGGGGGGAGCCTCAAGTCTCCTTTGTCGGGGCTCTCCTATTGTGACTGAGGATTGGGAATCGTTGACTCCTTTGTGCACCTGCGTCTTGAGGGCTGAGAAACAGCAGACCTGCATCGCTGGGCTGGAGCAGCAGCTCCCGTAAGGCTGCTGATCCTTGAGCCGTTAAGAACTCGTCGTGTTTTGTTCCTTTTGACTTGTGATAGAAGCCAAGCCGGAAGGAATCCAAAGACATGCTCTGTCCAACCTCCGGCCCAAAGGGCCCAACAAGAGGTGTCTGCAGAGAATCGCAACTCTGGGTGCTTCGTATAAGTAGGCTTACCTTCGACCCGGAATCGAGCCTGGCTTCAGCCTAGGGCAGACCCGAGCCACTCCCAAGTATGCACTGCGGCAGGGCAATGGGCTTCCGGCACTTCCGGTGGACGACGCGACCAAAGCCGGAACCCCATTGGCCTGCTGCGGTGCACCCTTGGGAGCGGCTCAGGTCCGCTCTAGGCCGAAGCCAGGCTCGATTCTGGGACGAAGGTAAGCCTACGTATAAGGAAGCCAAGCTATGCATTGGGTTTGCTAGCCTAGCTGACCTCGGTGAAAGCTCCCGGTAGGCAGCTGGTTAGAATCTATGATCAAGAAAAGAGATCCATCGGTCTCGGCCTCCGCTTCATGACCCTTCTTTGAATCCCACCTGACTCGGTGTGTGTGTGTGGCGGTGGCAGTCGCCCGGGCCTGGAGAAAGGCACGAGGGTGCCCCGGCTTGTCCTCGAGTGCTTGTTCTCTCCTCAGTCCCTGCAGAACAAGAGTTACAACCACTTTGCTGCCATCTATTACCTACTCATCGAGAGGCTCAAGTCGCACCGCAGCAGCTTCCCCGTGGATCAGCGGCTAGACTCCCGCCAGCGACGGCCGAGCACAATTGCAGAGCAAACAGTCACCAAGGTAACCCCCCTCCCCACCGCCCTTTCAGGCACAGTTGCCATGCAAGCCAGCATTCACGGTTGCCTGGAGAGCCCCAGTCTTGAGTGAACTTTTCCATCTCCCTGTATTGTCAGAACCCAGAGCTTGCTCTGCCAGTGCAAATAAGAGCGTCTGAAGAGCCCTGCTGGATCAGGCCAAAGTCCCGTGACCCAGGCAGGAGAGAGAGGCAGGCCCTTCTCCTTTCTGGGATTCAGGGTCCCACTGCTCCTTAACCAGAGGTCGTGCTTAGCCGCCAATGATACATACAAACCCTGTGCCAGTGTAGCAAAACTGGGTGTGACTCTTTGCTGGATTTTTGAAAACGCCATGAGAAGCAAGTATTCAAGTCTCCGCGTTAGGAGAATTGCTGTATGCATCCCTATGGTGTGGTGATCATGAAGCCGTGCGATAGATTCCAAAAGCTGTATCAATGCTGTTTCTTCATTTGGCATTAAGTCGTTGATGGCTATTCCCACGCAATCGCGCCACGCTCCTTGCTTTGGGCAGGTGGCGGTGGTTTTCTTGACATGCGAGTCACGAACAGTGTCGGGTCTGAAGCCACAGGGTGAGCTTCACCCCAGGCTCAGATTGAGCCACTCCGGCCAGCTGGTGGTCTAGGAAGCGTTCAGGCTGTGCAGTCGCTTTCAGACTCCTTGGTGCAACATGCTGACTGTAATGTAGCGGGACATTATTTCATTGTGATAAAATCAACCCTGGCCTCTGCTTCAGAAGCCCTGATGTGGCCACACACCTCCACAGACTTTCATGTTTGCTGAACATCATGTCAGTTGAATACACACAGGAGGAAAACGGTAGATGACATGAGACCCTCCAGTCTGGACCTTGGAAGATATATGAAGTAATGGTCGCTTGGAGCTCTCCGTAGAGCCTCGGCGGTCTCTTGTGTGGCCGTGTTGGTGTGAAACCTCCGTGTGTGTGTGTGTGTGTGTGTGTGTGTGTGTGTGTGTGTAAACCCAAGTATACTGTGTACAGGAGACAAGGGAACAACATCTGCCTGTGGGCTTGAGATTTGCAATATGTGCCAGTGGTTGCTCCTGTTGTGGCGCTCCCCTTGCTGGCAGGCACCTCGCAGGCTGCGACGCTTTGTGTAATCGGCATGTTGCCAATTCCGTTCACGCAGGTTGCAGCCTCGCTTTAGCCCCTGGAGCGGCCCTTGTTCCTCTTGCGTCCTCTCGGGGGGGGGGGGACTGTACATGCTCAGCCTGAAGCACAGAGCTTTCTCGCGCTCTGGGCAGGACAGATGGTGCCTCCCCTCCAGCCATCAGCGTTTTGCCTAGCGTGCTTGGCCCAAGGGACAGGGCAGGCACCTTCCTGCTCGCCTGTCTCCCAGGAAGGCGCTTGCTCCGGGCAGTCCAGTTTTACCTGTCCCCTTTCAGCAGCGTAGGCCCTGTGTGTATTGATCTTGCCGGCTACCAGCCTTCCATTCTGTGGTTCTTAAGCATCGCGCCCCCCCCAGCATTGTGTGTATTATATTTTTATGCCTTCTAATGGCCCCCCTTTCCTCCATTTTTCTTCTTGTAGGCCCAGGCTGCAGTGGCCCCTGTCAACCTGCGCCCCCAGAACGTGCGGCTGCTGAGGTCTCCTGGCCTCCCGCCAGCCTCTGCCGCTGAAGCGTTCTCCTTCCCCCCTTCCGTCTGCCAGGCAGATTCTGCGTTCATGGAGGAAGAGAGAATTGACACACCAAAGGTAAGGGGGCTTCCTGTCTCTTCCCTCTTTGCGAACGCCATGTTGGTTTCCCAGGTTGCAGAGCTGCTACGTTGCAGCCCAGTGAACCAGTTGTAAAATATTGCAGGGCTTCTGCCTCAAACGTGCTGATGGCTCCGACCCTGCTCCCCCCAGTAACGAGAAATACACAATCTACTCTGGCAACGTCTGTGCTAAATACTGTTGGCACAGAAGACTCTGTTTGCATTGGAGAACAGTGACGGATGGAAATACGGTTGACCAGGGGTTTGGTTGAGTTAAGACTTCTCTTTAAAAGATTGGCTTGCGGTGTGTGTGTGCGTGTGTGTGCGCATGTGCGCGCTTGTGTGCGCGTGCGTGCATGCAATGGATGCACGAGTGACAATTTGGCTCAGAGCAGCATTAGCCAGCTTTGATTGGTGGCCACTTCTTGGAATCACACTCTCTGGCCATGTGTGGAGGCCACAGAGAAGAGTCGGCAGTGCGTCTTGCACTGCAGTGTCTTCTCTTTGACAGCTAGTCAGCCTTGCTTCGAAGCTCTTCGCTCTGCACGACAAGGTTTCTTCCCTCTTTGAAAATTTGAACCCTAATGCTGAAAAGAAGGCCTTTGGGTGGATTTCTGGTGACCCTCTCGCGAGAGGAGGCTGCAGCGGAACTTACTCATGCTTCGTGATGTCCTGAGCAGCTTGCAAACCTGGGAACCCTTTGTGGCGGAGTCCTGTGTCTGTTCACGGGGAAATAAATCTGGCGGTGTCCAGTGGGGCTTCATCCCAGGTACGTCTGCCCAGGATTGCAGCCTTAAACTTCCAGTCCCCTTTGGGCTGTGAATGACCACCTTAGTTTTCAGCTGTAGTTGCAGTTGTTCATCTTGCCTGTTTGCATGATGAAAGATTAGAAACTTGGCAAGCAGCAAGAGAGTCTAATTGAAACAGCGTTAAGAGTGTGTTGCTTTGAGTTCACTTCATGCCCTAGTAACAAGCTTTCTCCAACCTTCCAGTCGGCATAAAATATTGCAGGGCTTCTGCCTCAAACGTGCTGGTGGCTGAGACCCAGCTTCCCCCGGTAACGAGAAATCCACAATCTACCCTGGCGAATCGGTGCGTCAGCGGCCGTCGCCTAGCTTGGTTTTTGTTCCTGTGGCTATGCAGGGAAACTTGCACGGGCCTCTCTGCAGCTGAGCAGGCTGGCACTAACCCTTACTAATCAGAAGCGACAGCGCCACAGTTGTGCACGGGCAGGGTTGCTCCAGTGAGCTTTGCGCATTCACTCGTCATGCTTAGAGGTCTGTGGTGGTGGTCCTAAAGGGAAGCAGGAAATAACCGGGGGGGGGGGGATGAGCTGGCAGGAGGGAGAGTACAGGTCAGAAAGATGGCTGTACAGCGTGGGTCCCTATGTAGCCACACTTTCTGTTCTGGCACATTAGTTCTGTCATTAAAATTGGCATGTTTGATTCCATCTGGTTCAAATCACACCTTTGATTCACTGCTTTCCGCTGTGTGTGTGAGAGAGAGAGAGGCAGGCAGGCAGGCAGGCATTTGGCTGTCTAGCCCAGTAACATTTTGTACCATCAGATGACATAAAGGAGGCTTATGCTTGGGGGGGGGGGGGGGGATTGCATTGTTTATCATTGCCTTGCATAATATGGATTAAGATGGGTGTTTCCTTAACAGCTGGCTTCCTGCTGCTGCAGGAGCCTCTCCCCAGAGCGCCCAAGTAGCTGAGTTTACTGCGTGCCAGTCTTGCTTTGGGACTGTGCCCCCAAAACAGATTCCGGGAGCCCCTGCTCTGTCCTTTGGACTAGGAGGCCTTGGCACAGAAATAACTTGCGTCTCTGACACCCTGTGTCACGTGCCTGACAGTCCTCTCTCTGGAAGCATCCTGGGACTGTGTTAACCGAGCGCTTCTGCCTTCGCAGCTCCTGCTTGGGGGCAGTAAACTGGTTAGCGGTCCCTCCTGGTTGTTGGGAGGCTTGGTGACCACACTGTAGCTTCAAACTGCTGCTGTCTGATGAGGCTGGGTGATTGATTTGCAGCGAGCGAGGAGTTCTCAGGAGCATCCTGGCCCTGGGGGTTGAGGAGCTCCAGTGCCGTCCCGTGTCAAGTCTGTAATGGCCAAAGCCTTGGAGCGTCTTGTGGAAATCCTTCCTCTCTCCTTCCGGAGACTTCTCTTACAGCAGTTGCTCAGATTTCAGGGTTGGGGATGTTAGGAAGGTTGCTCCAAGCAAGGCTGCGGTTTCGCGGGCCCTCTGCTGCTGGCATGACGCAGGCCCCCCACCCCTCCCCTGAGCAGGCGGGTGGAGGGTTTGCGAGAGCCTGTCTCCCTTTGCCTCGGAGGAGAGAGACGGCGGCTCGTGTGGCAGCTGAGCTCCTTGCAAGGCCCTGCCCTGCTTGTCCAGGAGACGTTGTCTGCAACCGGTTTTTCTCCTGTGCCTGATCACCGCGTCCATCCCGCAGGACGAGACGCTGCATCTCTCCCCCTGCTCGGCGCACTCATCACCAGGGGGCGGCTCGTTGGCCTTGGCTTGGTTCCCTGGCCTGACGGCGGCCAGGCGAGCAGCTCTCCCCAGAGACACCTCTGCTGCTCAGGCAGCGGTAGGGCTCCCTCTCCTCTCCAGCGTTCCGCGTCACGCGTGTGGTCCCGACGTATCGCACAGCAGGGAAGGCGCAATACCAGTGGCTCCTGGATGGCGCCTGGAGAAGTTTCTTGTGGGGAAACTGGGCTGCAGCCCCTGTGGGGTAGCGGCGGCAGCAGCAGGATCAGGGGCCTCCTTGTAACGTTCCTGCCTGCTGCACGTGGCGGTCGGCAAACCTGCAGGACCAAACCCTGCAGAAGCTGCTCCTGCTTAGCATCCAACCCCAACGGAAAACCCCGCTCATTCTGGGTCCAGAGAAAGGAGAGAGAGGCGACGTTTGGCTGTCCGGTGCGAAATTAGGGCCCCTGGTGCCTTGCATCTAGTGGGGTGCGAGGGCTCCCTCTATGCTTGAGCAGAAAAGAGGCTGCTGAGAGATGGTCACCACTTTGTAGGGGCCCAAGAGGTAGTGGTACAAAGAGTTCTTGTGCACGTTCGAGCCCTTTTGCAATGAGGAGACCGGGGTGGCTGTGAAGTGTCCAACCGGGACATCCAAAGATGGGATTTCCAGCAGCCTCCACTGGATGGTGCCCAGTAGAGATGTTGGAGTAGGTGGTGCGTCTGGACTGGAAGATGGAGGTCAGGCACTGGATGAAGCCCACGCCCATCAGAGAGGCCACCTCTTAACCCCCTCTGGACTGGTGGCGGGGCAGGGGGCACCCAACACTGGACTTGGTTCCAGGGCCCCCAGCAGTCTGGCTCAGATACTGATGGAGACGGTGAAATCTAGAGGGGTGTTTCCACAGCAGCCAGCTGGCATTCTTGGGCTGGAGTTTGGGATGCAGTGAGCTTGGTTGGGACAGGGTGGTGGGGATGTGGCTGCACGTTGCCAGAGATGGGTGCGTTCAGCCCTGTGTGCTCTGTGGCTCTTGCATGTTTGCTGTCTGTGTGGCATGACGGCCCGGGGGAGTTGCCTGGTTATGATGATTTGTCCCCAGATCTTCTGCCTGTGAGCCCTGCCAAAAATTCTGCGACCTCCATGAGTGCTGAAAGGACAAATTAAGATACGCAAACGCTCAGATCTTTCCTCTGCTGAAACTGGGAGGACTTAAATTTGTTTCAGCCTTTTCACCGGCTTCTCTTTTTTGCCCAGCTAGTGTGCTCTCCTCACCCCCAAAAATTATCACGTGTGACTGCATCAAAGCTCCGACAGGTTTGTGAAGGGATTGGTGAAAGCGCCGAAATAATAGGCGAGCGCTTGGCCCAGCACCAGCACTTGAGCAATTAGCTAATTTTGAAGCTGATCCCATGAGGTGGCTTCCTTGCTGGAATTCGGGTGCCGTTGCTCCAGTGCCTGGGAATTAGTGAGGAGCAGGAAGGTCCCTCCTTGGCTGGCTGGGAGGTCTGTCTATTGCAGCAGCAGCAGACCTGGGCCGCCCTCCGCTGGGAGCTTCTCCTGCTGGAGGGAACATACTCCCCTTCCGTTTTGCAGGGTGGCAAAGGAGAGGTCCCCATCAGCAGTGCTCTCCGAGAAGGAGGTCTGCGGATTCAGCTGGCTGACGGTCTTGAGCCAGCAGGGAGGAACTTTGGTGTCTTGCGTTGCATGACGGACATTTGAAGTATGGTAGCTGCACCTTTAGACTGAGACCGTCTGAAATATCACCGAGTAGCCAGCAAACGTTGGAGTTCTCCAGCGTGCTGACTAGTTTGCAATCTTTTTTTAATTATTATTAAGACCAACTATAATACGACTCTTCTTTGGCTTGTGGTCTCGCACTCTTATGGCTACTTGTGATTTTTGACAAACGTTGTGTATCGCACAAAGTGGCTTTAAAATAGCCGCAGCCCCAAACGGAGCCTGGTTCCTCTTTCCAGAACGTGGGGACCACGCGAGTCCCAGAGAACGGGGAGAGACAGCTGTGGTTGGATGAACTCCCGTTTTTCGTCTCGGGGAGAGGACCTGTTCTGTTCGGACGGGTGTGCATTCTCGTCCGAGGAAGGTGGCCCTTCTAAAAGGTCCTCCCTCCCCTTGCTGCTGCTGTGTTTTGCCAGCAGCGTCGCTCTGTGTGCAACTCTCTGGCTGTCATCCGTCGGCAGTTTTGCCTCTGCGCCTTGCTTGATTTGCAGAGGTCCCCAATGCTGCCCAGTGTGTCTGTGTGCACCATTAATTGAATGCCCTTCTCTTCCTCCCCCCCCCCCCCCCCGCTATGATGTTTAGGTGAACGGCTGTCTGTTGGATCCGGTCCCCCCCATGGTAATGAGGAAGGGGTGCCAGTCCCTGCCGAGCAGCATGATGGAGACCTCCATCGACGAAGGGATCGAGGCAGAAGGAGAGTCCGAAGAGGATCCTGCACAAGCATTTGCAGCCCTGCAGGCGACGCGTTGCGGGAAGAGGCGGCACACCCTCTCGGAAGTGACCAACCCGCTGGTGGTGGTGCCACCAGGTACAGGAGCCGGAGGCCGGGGGTGGTGCTGAGGAGCAGCAGCTGCCAAAGGTTGCCCTGTTCGGGGGCAGAGTGTGAATCCCCCTGCCTTAAACGGAGAGCAGGGGACATCTGACCCAGGAGAGGGTAGAAAGGCAGCTCATGTCGCTTTGAGGCAGTGGGTGGGTTTGAGGTCCCAGTTTTATGTCCCATTGAATTTAGCAGCCCACCAAGTGCAGCTCAGAGAGAGAGAGAGAGAGAGAGAGAGAGAGAGAGAGAGAGAGAGAGAGAGGTGAATGTGCAGGTGGGTTTTGCCTGCCTGGCTGAGTCATCTCATGACGGTGCGCAAGGACCTGGGGAGAGCAAACTGTTTCAGTTGAGGAGCCACCAGGCCGGTTTGCGGAGCACTGATAGCAAAAGCAGGAGTCCCCGAAAGAACACCTCCCCGTTATTCCTGCCCCAATGCAAGGGGGCCGGTGTCCCATCTTGAACTGGGGGAGAGGCCCAATTGCTACAAGGATGAATTCCACACGGAGACCCTGGGAAATGGTGGACAGATTCAAGAAATGGCAAGCAGCATTCAGTCGATCCTGCTGTGGAGCAGATTCCCTTCATGGGCCATGGTGAAGAGGGCCACCACTGAAAAGAGCATGTTCTTGCCTTCTGCTGTCGATTTTAGACTGCTGACTTGCAGGTGCCCTTGCTTGGTTCCAGGCAGGTTGTCTAAGGCTGGGTCCCAGAACATGCACCTCCACCCGGTTTGCCCCGCAGGGCTGACATTGACAAAGGGAGCGGCTGTTTCTTTGCAGTGCTCCTTTTATCTCTTTCCGAGTGTGACCCCTTTTTCTCTGGAAATAGGACGTCTGGTTTTGTTCTTGTCCAGACCTGTATCAATCGGTGTACAGCTTGCAGAAGCTCGGTGGGCAGTTCCTAGATGAACGCCAGAATGATCTGCCCTAGCAAAGGGGGTTCACCATTCAGTACAGAATCTGCCATCTGGAAGGCGGCATTCTATAGGCTGGTAGATTCGAGTGCCTCCTTTTGAGCTGAAAGAGTCGTGCCTCCGTGTGACTTGGCCTGCTCTTCTGGAACTGGAAGGTGTGAACGCAGCACAGTGTTGCTGCTTCGTAGGCCGTTGAGCAACTTCCGGTTAGTTGCTGGGGACACAGTGGCTCAGTTTGCCTTGAGACTTAACTGCTCACTCCATTGACTGTGCATTTCCTTGTGTGCTGCAGGAAAAGTCTTCTCCATGGAGGAGAACCGGTCCTTGAGCAACGTCGACTCGGAATACGACATGGGGTCCATTCAGCAGGATCTTAACTTCTTGGAAGACACCCCCTCCCTGAAGGAAATGGTCCTGGCCAATCCGCCGGCTCCCAGGATGACGCCCCCCTTCATCGGTCTGAGACCCGCCAATCCGGCCATGCAGGCTCTGGCCTCCCAGAAACGAGAGGCCCACAACCGCTCCCCGGTCAGCTTCCGAGAGGGACGCAGAGCATCGGACACGTCCCTGACGCAAGGTAATGGGACACTCTGGAACAGAAACGGCATCCTTCCGGGACGACTGGGGCAGCCTGTCCTGCCTGGTTATTGGTTTGCCCCTCTTTGGCTGCTGCAGCAGCGAGGGAGTGGGGATAAGCGCGTTTGGGCAAGCCCTGTGGTTGCTGTAGTAGATCTTCACACGCATGTCTTGGGGCAGGGACCTGAAGGACCTGCAGCCCCTATACGGAAACTCCCGGGCCCCCTGAGATCAGCGGAGGAGACCCTGTGCGGGGGCACGGGAGAGGGTCCTTCGGTGGGGGAGCCTTGTATGTCGAGGTCAAGATGGCTCCCTCTCGTCTTGTGTTCTGACTGCAGCTGAAGACCCATCTGTGTTCTCTCATCTTGACCGGTCGCTTAGTGATGTTTCTGTCCTCTTGCGTTGCTGCTTTGCCTTTGGTTGGATTCTGTCTTTGGGGTTTATGCTGTTGAACCAACAAGACTCGTTTGTTTAGAGGCTTGTAACTTGCCTTAACACCTCCGGAAGGAAGGAAGGAAGGAAGGGCAGAAACGTTTTAAGTGTGACATTTATTTAAATGTGTCAAATCAAGCCACTGGATCTGCAAATCCCAGGAATGGCTTGTGCAGTCCACACTTCCCCCTGTGCCTTCTGCCAGTTAGCACTCTTGGCGTGAAAGCTGGTACGGGACGGATGTTCACCAAGTTTTCCTGGGGTGTTTGGACATCGTCATCTCTTAAGTCCCTTGACCCAGAATGTTTTGGTTTGCATCCCCTCTTTTTCTGCTGGAGCCTCTCTTTTCCCCTTCTTGTTTTGCACTTGTCTAGCTACTTAGTAGTCCTCGCTGTTTCTGTCTTTGGTGGGCAGGATGAGGGTGGTCTCTGGCCTTCCACAGCATTTTTAAGCAACCAAACTGTTGTGTACTCGAAATGTGTGCAGGACGGGGGCAGTGAGCAAACCCTGAACTTAAGTGACATGTCCAGAGCAGGAGCTGCTGTTGCAGACGTCCCTTGATGTCCCTTGATGTTGCAGACGTCCCTTGATGGCCTCGGAGGAATCTGCTTCCCTTCTCAAGTGGCTCTGCTTCTCTCTTTTTTTTTTTTAATCCAGGAATTGTCGCATTTAGGCAGCACCTTCAGAATCTGGCCCGCACCAAAGGGATCCTGGAGCTGAACAAAGTCCAGCTGCTGTACGAGCAGATGAGGTCGGAAAACGAGCCGACCTTGACCTCCACCTCTCCTCATCTGCAAGACCTGGGGAGCGGACCCCAGCAGGTATCTCTCTCATTGGATGAGGGCTTTGCAATGTCCTTGGCAACCGAGACGTCCCACAAGGGGCTTGGGCGACTGGAGCCGCTGCAACAAAGAGGTCCAGGGGTGCTGAGGGGCCCCTGAAAAGGGAGCTAACGCTTTGGGGACAGGAGCCCTTCCCCAACCCCAGTCCCTCCCCATCCCCCCCCCCCGAATTCAGCAAGCAAACCAAGCCACACTCAACGTGCCCCCTCTGTCTTTGTGTTTTTGTCTTGCTCCCCCCCATCACCCCCTTGGAATATTTCTCCTCGGGGTCAGTGGGTGGAATAGGAGTGGGGGGTAATGGGCAGTAAAGGGTGGTGGCCCAGAGGCCGCCCTGCTGGCCGGGCATTTCACCCCACTCTGCCCGCCGGAATGCCTGGACTCTTCGAGGACCGGGACGAGGCCTTTTCCACTCCTCCAAGCTCTCTTCTGCAAACGTGAGCTGTGCCTGTGGTGGCGGCACTTGGGAGGTGGATAAACTCTTTCCGGCTTTGGCTGGGTGAGAGGGGATTGGCCCAGGGGCTCTTCTCTCTCCCCACCCGGCCTCCGCCAGGCTAGCCAGTTGCCTGCCCACAGGTGTCTCTGCACCTGGCTCTACAGATCTCTCCGCAGGGAGCTTCAGGCTTAGGCAGCAACGGTGGTCTCTGCCATGTATGTTCAGCTTGTCTTCTCTCCCGAGGAGGAGGAGGCGTCCCAGCAGCAGCAGGAAGCTGGCCCGGCCTTTCCGAGCAGCATGCACCCCCCATTGCTCACCAGGCGGCAGAGCTTAGAGACGCAGTACTTTCAGCACAGGCTCCAGGTACCAGCTGCACCTTCTCCTCGGAGGAGTGTCTCTCTCCTTTCCCCCAGCTTTGCTTCCCCACCACTGTCTCGGGGGAAGTGTGTGTGTGTGTGTGTGTGTGTGTGTGTGTGTGTGTGTGTTTGGGGGGAGGGGTATCGTCAGGGCTGACCCACCCACCCCATGGCTGCTGCTATTACTGGCCCTTACTGTGACTAACCTGGTGTGTGTTGGGCCTCGAGCATGCTGGATGCCACCGCTGCTGGGTATCGCGTTCCGTGCGCAGGCAGCGTGGCAAAACGGACCTGCCTTGCTTGCAGTGGGGCCAGCGGGCCTCCCGGACGAGTCTCTAGTTGCCAAGTCCCTACTGTGAAAAGCTTCGAGAAGGATGATGATAAAATGCAGAGTGGTGCAGCAAACCTGCCTTCCCCCTTCTTCTTCCAGAAGCCGAGCCTGCTCTCCAAAGCCCAAAACGCCTGCCAGGTTTTTTGCAAGGAGTTGCCCCGTAGCCTGGAGCAGCAGTTGCAGGAGCACAGGTGAGCCTTTGGGAGGGGGCGTGCTTTGTGGATAGAACATGTATTGGGAGTAACGGGAAGCCCGGCAAGGGGGGGGGGTTCCCTCCAGGAGTCGAGCGACTGTTGCTCTGGAGCGTGCAAGAATGCAGCTCTGTATGGAAAGAAGGGGGGGGGGGGACAGTCCCTTCTAGCGAGGACTGCTCAGTGTGTGACTCTCTAGCACAGAAACACACACACCCGGATATCGGAGAGACAGTGCCGGGGGGAGGGGGGGAGTCGCCGCTCTGTTCTCTTTGCCTGCAGCAGTTCTCTCAGAACTGAACTGGGAGCAGGTCCCAAAAGGGGGGAGGGGTTCGGGGGGGGGCAACAGTGGCTTCTTGGTGCTTGCTTCAGGTGGAGAAAATCCTAGTGCATATACTTGGGCACTTTGAGCAGCACTGTTACCCCGGGGTGTTTTCCCAAGGGCTCCCAGCACTGGGGTGGGTGTGTGTGTGTGTGTGTGTGTGTGTTTTTCTGCTCTTGTGCATGTTAGTTCGCCATAGAACTGAAAAAGAGGCCCTTGATCTGAGCCCTGGTTAAGGCCAGTTTTGCCCAATAAAATGGGAGGCTGGGAGTGGGCTTGGACTCGAGTAGGCGTCCTTTTGGAGAGCTGCAAAGCGCCTGCTGCGAGGATACGGGGACGCTTTGCCTGGAGAGAGGGGGGAAAGGCAAGGCTGAGCCACCTTCTTCTTTTGCTGTCTTTGGTCCAGGCTGCACCAGAAGCGGCTTTTCCTCCAGAAGCAGTCCCAGCTGCAGGCGTACTTCAACCAGATGCAGATAGCGGAAAGCGCCGCGTACCCCAGGCCCAGCCAGTTGCCCCTCCCCTGCCGCGAAGACCAGCCGCCGCCACCACCACCTGCGCCCCAGTTCAACCTCGTTCAGCCTCTGAGCCCCGTCCTGGAGCCTTCTGCAGAACAAATGCAATATGACCCTTTCCTTGGCCAATATCGAAAGCTGCAACTTGACCCGCCGCCCTCACCCCCCATGCACAGTTCCCCTGGGCTGCCGGCACAGGTTCCCATGCAGCCACTGCCGCAACAGTATCCCTACCAGACTTGCGATCTGCCGGTTGGGGCCCCGCCCGAACCAGACTATGCTCCTCGGCACCCGTACCCCCTGCACCCCGCCCAGCAGAGCGGCGTAGCGGTGGCCGACAGCCGGCGCAGCGCGGAGCCTCCGGGGTCCCAGCCCGGCTACGAGGCCTTGGGCCTCTCGGAGTTGCCTGGGCTCTTTGACTGCGAAATGATGGAGACTGTGGACCCCCAGCATGGTGGCTACGTCTTGGTGAACTAGTGGGGTTTGTCGTGGGTTGGAGGATGCAAAGAACAGAAATGTGCGTGGACTTCCATTTGTGTTCCATCCCAAAATTCATGGCTTCGTATCCAACTCGTGACCCTTAGCGGGTGAATGTACAAATTCTCCTCTTTGGTACTAGCAGGGATCGGCTGGTTGTCGCCCTACAAAACTTGGTAGCAGGGGCTGGAGACGGGCACTGCGCGTTGGGTGGAAAAAGGAACCACTTTGAAGGGGAAAGAGCAGTACGCCTGTTTCTAGGGAGGCGAGGAGGAAGTGTGGACCTGCCCGGACTGCTTGGTACCCTGCAAACTGCGCATTGCGTCGGAGGAAGGCTGGCAGAGAACAGGAAGCCGAGTGAAGACAAGATGCACCGTACTTCTTGGCAATAAAAGCAATACACTTTTCCGTGGAACTCAGCAGAGATGCGGGTTGACTTCGGAGCACACCAGGGATGTTGGAAGCCCTGGCTGGGAACTAGCCCACCACCAGTCCTTGCAGGCCACGCAGCCAGTTTGCCTCTGTTGGCTGGCAGCTCTCCGCCAGGAAATTGGCATTCTTGACATGCGACGATCCATGCCAGAAGAAACCTGGAATGAACAGCCAGGATTTCAACAGCCAGGATGTTGGGGGGGTCCTTGGAAAGATCAGCTAGCGGAGAACTGGGTGGAGCGAGAAGAGGCCGGGGGGGGGCTGCCCAGGGTTGCCTCTTGCGGGTGTCTGGCCGTGGCGCCCGTCCCTGGAGACGTTGTGATCAGCTGTCCTTGTGGCTCTCGACTGGGCTGGGAGTTAACCGTGTGCGTTGCTGGTGGTTTCATAGACGTTGTACATTTGGACAATTACTTAGGGATTTAGCATTTAAGGACAAAACAAAACGAGTTTATTGGAAAACCCATGTGAAGTGATAGTGCTGTGCCTTTTTGGGTTCTTTTGGAGAGACTAAGCTTTTTTTTTTGTTCTTTCTGAAGTAGAAAAATACCCCATTTATATCCATGCTGACGCCAAAGTCCCTTCAGAGCCCAAATTCCACCATGTGGAAATGCAGGTTTAGAATTTTCCTTGCGTGTTTCTGACTTACTCACCTATATATCTGAAATGGTTACAAAAAAAGTATTAACAGCAATATTTAGGATCAAGAACTGTCGACCTGCTCACCGTATCTCCGCTGAGCGTTTGGCCTGGACCTTTGTGGGTGTGTGTGTGATGGGTGTGTGTGATGTGACATGTTGTCGTCTGCTTCTAACCCATAGGATGATTGCGGGGGGGGGGGAGAGCTGGAATTGGTCACAAGCGCCTGTTTAAAAACCCCTGCTGTGGCAGTATTACAGAAGACGGCAGCGTCCTCGGTGCAGGCGGGTCTCTTGAAGCACAACGCATCCTTATAGAAGCACAAAGAACAACAGCCTTGCAAAGTGTGGACGGTGGCTCGAGGCAGTCTGAGGGCCCACGGTTCTCCGACCTGTGCCTGGGCTGAACCACTCCAGATTGCAGCTGGAGGCTCACGGGATTGAACGCGCATGTGCACCTGCTGCATGCGCACGCCCACAGAGCTCCCTGCACATAGGAAGCCGGGTGTCCAGGAGGACACCACCTTCTTGCCATTCTTGCACGAGGGAGCCTTCCGTCCTGTGAGCCCCCACCTGGGGTATGAACCGGCACAGCCCAGGCGGCTTGGCCGTCCTGGCGAGAACCGGGGGTCTCTTCCTTTCCGGTCTCCCGTCTTCAGTCTCTGTGCCACTTTGCTTACCACTTTGCCACCCAAACCTGCTCCTGCCTTTGCCCTCGAGCTGCATGTTCTCCGCCCGGGTTTATGAGCGAGACACGTCTGCAGCTTGTGTGTCAGGCCGGGGGCACAAGGGGTCTTGAGCCCCCCCCTTTGAAAAAGAGGCTTGTGGGATTCTTTCCTGGGGATGAGCCCAGCTCTTAGGAACCAGGGTTCTTGGGTGATGTTTGCCAGGCGGGTCAGGAAGGATCGCCCAGCCTCGGCATCTAAAGTGTGGGAACGGCGGTGCTTTTCTCGCAAGGGAAACCTCTCCCTCTGGTCTGCTTCACCGGGGTGGGGGCGGGTGGCGGGTGAAGAGGTCAACCCAGCTGGTGCCAGCTGCCTTGTTCCTTGGCAGCAGCGGAGGGCAGTGCCACCGGCCTGCCAGGTTTCCCACTCTTCTGCTTTGCCTTCATTTTATTCGGGGGGGGGGGGGAGTTGGCCATTCCGCTCACCGCCTCTTTCTGGAGGAGGGGGCTCTGCCCACATCCAACTCATCAAGGCTTTTTGCCGAGATGGGGGTCACAGCACAGACCCACATGAGCCAAAGCTGGGGGGTGGGGAGCTGGACATGGCCTTGCACTGCCTGCACCCTGGAGCAGTGTCTGGGTTGGGGGGGGAAGGGGTGGGCACGCATGTAATGCGCACATGTGCAGCCATCTGGGAGGGGTTAAGAGCACCTCATCCTGAGGGTTGACTGCCAGTGCAAAATCAGTGGGGGGAGATCCCAGCTGGGTCCCCACCCCAGAGCTGCCAAGGACCCGGTCCCGCTGGACTCTGCGTACAGGTATCGCGACGGTGCCTCTGGAGCACAAACTGTAGCCCCCCTTCGGAGGCGGATGCAGATCAGTATTCAGGTGCAGAAAGCTAATTTCATGTCTGTTTGCCGTTGCTTTGTACCTCAGCTTCGCGGCTGGGGGGGACGTCGCCAGGAGTTCTGAACGCTAGACCGTCCGGTGCGTCTCTTCCTCCGCTCGCACAGCCCGTGTGTCTTCACATATGGTGTCATTTCCGTTAAGTAACAGAGGAAATGGTGTGTTTCTTTGCCTGCCTCTCTCTCTCTCTCTCTCTCTCTCTCTCTCTCTGCCCATGTTACTGCTGCTGCTTTGAAGTAACAACTGCTTCTGTTGAGTCTGCTGTGTCTGTTAGAGGATTTGTGTCGACTACTGTATAAAACTACGACTAGCTTTACTAGTTTTAATACAGGCTCCTTTGAAGAGACTTTGGTGAGATGTACATGGGGTTAAACACATTTTTCATATGGAGACAAGTGCAATATGTGTGGTACGTTCTTTAATGTATTTTTTTAACGAGAGTTAAAACAAGGGTTTAGTCTTCGCTTTGGGAGAAATGCACTAGTTTTGTGAGCGCCGGTTCTGGCGCCGCCATCGGTAGTCTTGACCTGCAGTTGGGATGCTGGACTCTAAAAGCAATTACAGTGTATTGATGCAAAATAAAGAACATGGACCTTCCGTTTTCTAAAGTGGCATTCATCCTCCTTCTTGTGTGCTGCAGCGAGGCACCGGGGGGGGGGGGGGAGAAGAGGACTTTCCCTGGAGGGTATTCTGCACACCGACTAGGCAGGTGCCATTGCACTCTTGAAGGGTTTATTTTTCCATGCTTCATCCAGAGGGGTGCTTGGTGTCTGGAAACAGCACCTCCCCGGAAAGACACCCAACACACACCCCACACCTCTTTGGACTATGCTCCCCTTTTTTGTCTTCCTCAAAAGGAAGTGCAAATACATTTGGGATGCTCCAGGAGGGAAGGGACTTGGAGGTGCTTATCACTTTGTGTACTTACCGGAGCTGGAGCAAATTGCAGAATGCAACCCCCCCCCCCCCAAAAAAAGGGTGAAAATGTGTGCTGCAGTGATTGCTTATAATCGAGACACCCCTTGTATCACACGGTGGACCAGCCCTCGTTCTTTCCAGGATCAGGACCCTTCCCCTGAGCAACTACCTGTTCTGTGCAATTCCTGAGGAAGGACGAAAACGGGAGGCAGTTTCAAGAGGTCATGAGGGAAGAAGCGGGTAGACAACGCGTGGAAGAAACTGGTGGAGCCCAGGGCAGCGTCTCAGGGCGAGGTGTCCAGTCCCCTATGCCCGCGATTCTCCAAACGCAAATGGAGTTGGTGTAGATCAGCCTTAAGCAGTCTGGCACCTGAACCAAGTCAAGCACTTGAGTATCTGACAATGGTTAGGAGAGATAATAATAATATATACAGCTGGATATAATATATAGATGCAGCTGGAGGGGCGAGACCAGCAGGCAGCAGTAGCTGGAGAAATGTCTCCTTTATGGTGAGCCACACAGCAAGGTTGGAATAAATATGGGGACGACCTTCCCCCCCCCCAATCCCACTCAATCCTTCCCTGCAAAAAACAAACTTGCCTATTCTTGCCCCGTTTCCAAGTGGCCTAATGTGACAGTCCATTCTCTGAAACTGCTCTCAAGCGAAAGAGGAATTCTTGGAGCCGATTTTAATTTGAAACCAAAGCGTTTAAAGAAAATCAGTTGGACTCCTTCATTCCCTGTGTGTGAATTCTCCGTGCTAGAAAAGTGGTTTAAGCTAGGAGGTGCTGGAAACGACAGGTATCCAAAGAAAGTACCTTGTTTTATTGAGGGGCTTGGAGAGAGTCAGAAAATAGAGGATTCCTCCCCCATTCTAAATCAGCTGAGCCCAAATAATAGCAGCTTCTCTTTGCTCAATAACCCAGCTAGCCATGGGTTTTTGTAACCAGGAGCGTAGAATGAGGCAAGAGTGAATGCGTTGTTTGCTCCCCAAAATAGTTCACTATAAAGCTTCCCCCCCTCCAAGTCCTATGCTGTGTGCTATAAAAGGTTAGCTAGCATTTGCAAGCCAGTAAAACGATCAGGTGCTTTCCTATCCTGGAGGCTTCTAGAGAGAATAACAGCAGAGAATGAGCTCCCAATGACGTCAACCGGGTAAATAATACCATGCATTGAAATCACCAGAGTCAGTGTGCACACATTACCCTTTCAGCAAGGCCCCGCTGAGGCTAGCCTGCTGCAAACACCAGATGCCTCTTTCTATGCAGTAGATCTAACAAAAAGAGAGAGAGAAATAGTGCAAAGCAGAGGGAGCTCAGAAGGGGGGGGAGGGAGACGGAGAGAGAGAACCTGCCCAAGGTCAACATGGAAACTATAGAGGGCATGAAAGACAGATGTTTTCCAAGGGCCACTGTGTTCCATTTGTCTGTGGGCTGGCTGTGCAAACACAGGATTCGTCACCCGGTCTCCAAACTCGGCATCCATAAGAACATAAGAAGAGCCCAACTGCTGGATCAGGCCAAAAGCCCATCTAGTCCAGCTTCCTGTGTCACACAGTGGCCCCACCAGATGCCTCAGGGAGCACACAAGACAACAAGATAACCTGTTTCCCGTTGACACTCCCTGGCACAGAGAAACCCCACCTCCAAAACCAGGAGGTTGCTTATGGCTTGTAACCTGTGATGGTCTTTTCCTTCATGAATCTGTCCAAACCCCTTTTAAAGGCATCTAAGCCAGATGCCATCACCACATCCTGTGGCAAGGAGTTCCACAGATGAATTACACGCTGGGTAAAGAAATATTTTCTTTTGTCTGTTCTAACTCTCCCTCCACTCAATTTTAGTGCATGTCCCCTGGTTGTGGTGTTGTGCGAGAGGGAGAAGAATTTCCCTCTATCCACTCTCTCCATCCCATGCATAATTTTATACGTCTCAATCATGTCCCCCCTCAGGCGCCTTTTTTCTAGGCTGAAAAGCCCCAGATGCTGTAGCCTTTCCTCATAAGGGAGGTGCTCCAGCCCACGAATCATTCTGGTCGCTCTTTTCTGCACCTTTTCCAATTCAACTATATCCTTTTTGAGGTGTGGTGACCAGAACTGGACACAATACTCCAGATGTGGCCTTACCATCGATTTGTACAAAGGCAGAATGATATTGGCCGTTTTATTCTCAATCCCTTTTTTAATGATCCCGAGCATGGAATTGGCCTTCTTCACAGCTGCCGCACACTGGGCTGACACTTTCATCGACCTGTCCACCAGCACCCCAAGATCTCTCTCTTGATCTGTCACAGACAACTCAGAACCCATTAGCGTATATGTGAAATTTTGGTTTCTTGCCCCAATGTGCATCACTTTGCACTTACTTACATTGAAGCGCATCTGCCATTTTGCTGCCCATTCTCCCAGTTTGGAGAGATCCTTCTGGAGCTCTTCACAATCCCTGCTGGTCTTCACCACCCGGAAAAGTTTAGTGTCATCCGCAAACTTGGCCACCTCACTGCCTATCCCCGACTCCAGGTCATTTATGAATAAGTTGAAAAGCACCGGTCCCAAGACCGATCCTTGGGGCACACCGCTTTTCACCTCTCGCCATTGTGAAAATTGCCCATTGCCTCCCACTCGCTGTTTCCTGGTCTTCAACCAGTTCCTAATCCATAAGAGGATCCCTAATACTGTCCGACGTTGTGTGTCTTGTTTAGCCTCAGAGAACCTCGCTCTATCTTTTTTTTTTTCCCCTTGCCCAAAAAGCTTCCAGATAAGTTATCGGGTAAACAGCGCTCCGTGTACCAGCCGCATGCTACGCGCTGCGGCAAGGAGAGTCATGCTGGCCACATGACCACGGAGGCATCTTTGGACAATGCTGGCTCTTCGGCTTTGAAATGGGGATGAGCACCACCCCCTAGAGTCGGACACGACTGGACTTCATTGTCAGGGGTCACCTTTACCTTTACCTAACCTGAATCATGAAGCAAAATTGAACAAATGCACACCACCCCCTCTCTCATCTGGACCTCTCATTGTGGTTCTCAGTGGCCAACCTGCACAGCTGAAATCACTCGCCTTCCCAAGCTGTACCCCATATCTGCATCGCCTCTCCTGGGAGACTCCGGCTCTTTGCTGATGGCTCTTAGAACAGAGGGTGGCTTCAGGTCACTTTGCAGCTCATGAGAACACGACTAGGAAGCCGGCGCCTCAAGGGGTCAGTCACCTGCTTCAGGCCTTTGAAGGTGAGCAACGCTTGCTCTGAACCCGTTTTGCAGGGCTTTGCCCAGCGTGGGAAGGGTTAAACTGTTGAAGCCTCCAGCTCTTTCCTTTCACCATTTTCCTCCAGCTGCTAATTCATCTAAAACTTTCAACAAGTGGCAATCGCCTAGGAAGATGTGTTGGCATGGCAACGGCTGGAAGGAGGGAAGCTCCATCAGCCCCCCTGCCTGCAAAATCACCTTGAGCAGGAGGAGGTGAAGCGACTGTCCTCCTCTCCTCCGGGTCCTGCTTCCAGCAGCACTTTAATTAGCGTGAATAATGCACACACCTCTCTGGGGGCCACAACACGCACAGGAGCAGCACAAATAAATCGTCCACTGGGCAATGGTCCCAGAGAGGGCTGACAAATCGACCACTTTCCTGTGCTGGATGGACTTTGGCCACAACTTGTTGTGGCTAAATGGTCTGTCTGGGGGGGGGGGGGGGGGTATGGTAGCCAGCCCCTGATCCTGATGGTAACATTGCACGTTCCTTGTGTTTGTGTAACAACCCTGTAAGGTGGGCTACAATAGGAGCCAGGATGGTGTAGTGGTTTGGGAGTCGGACTTGGACCTGGAAGATCCAGGTTCAAATCCCTGCTCAGCCATGAAGCTTCCTGGGTGACCTTGGGCTAGTCACTATCTCTCAGCCTCACCTACCTCACAGGGTTGTTGTGAGGACGAAAGGAGGGAAGGAACCATGTACACCACCCTGAGCTCCTTGGAGGGAGGGCGGTATAAAAATGTGAAAAAATAAATTAGCGTGCTGGGGAGGGCAGCTAGTCTTGGGCAGAGGCAAGATTTGAACGGGGGACTTCACGTCTTGCAAACGGTGCACTTAGCCACTACAGTGTACCAGCTCTGCAGCTTTAATATAACTCTCGAGTCAGAGCGCTTGGGGGAAACAGCATCCCCTCCTCAATTTCTGGGTTGTGAGTTGGCAAATGTCATCAAAACCACGCCAGGGCAGCCAGAATTGGAGGAATTTAGAAGTGATCTTTTGTCTGGGAGTCTTGAGGCGACCTAACTCTACCCCTAAGGCTCCGAGTCTGGTTTCTGGGCAGGTACTGTAACTGTCTCTTGCCTTGACTCTTCCTCGTCTGTAAAATGGGAACAAAGTTGCCTCTTTTGGCGTCGCTGTTGCAGTTGCAATAAGGACTGTGCGGTTTAGAAATGCTGGATACGTGCTTTGTAAATAAAGTGGCACTCTTTGGCACATCTGAGAGAATGGCGTTCCAGGGAGGTGGGCTGACCAGGGTGCTGGTTGAACCAGGTTATTCTTTCACTTCTTTTGGAGTCGGGCCCCTCCCATCGGGCTCCAGGGGCACCACACAGCTTCTTCTTCGGAGAGCAAGGCTGACGCCAGCCGTTGTCAAGGAAATGGGGTCTTGGTTTTCCTTTCAAAAGCCATGCGCTGGGTTCTTGCAATTTGACAAAATGTGCTCTTTCACTTCTGTCAGTCCAGTCTCTTCCTCTCACCACATGGCTGCTACCCTGGAGGGAGGAAGTATGCTTCTCCCTCCCCCCCCCCAGGCCTCCACCCCTTTTGTCCCTAGAGTTGGCAGCAATTTACGCTTGCCACAAAACTCCAGCTGTGGCCATACCCTGTAGTCAGTCTGGTGGCCTTGCCCAGTGCTCTGTAGGCTCTAACCATTGTGGCAAGCTGCCCTGTTGCTGTGGTCAGTGGTCCTCTGCAGCTAGTCGTCATTTGGTTTTGTGGTTGGAGGATATTGACGAGGCAGTGTGGCTCCTCAGCTCCTTACATGGCGTTTTCTGACACAGAGATTAATTGACTTAATCAAAATTGGAGATTAAAATGTTTTCTCCCCCCCCCTCTACTTCCTTTACGAAGGGCTTGTGCAAGTGTTTGTTTTTACTAAGCAGAGGACCGTGGGAACTGTAGTCCTTTTGGAAAGGTTATGCATCTCGAGCAGTAAAAGTTCTCATCCGCCTCCCATTTGCAAATATTGCAATTCCCGGCATTCTTGGGGGACAGCCGTGGCCCTTGGTTTTGCTGGATGGAACTGGGAGCCTTGCAATGATTTGAAGCAAGGCTGGACAGTCTTCTCTCACCAGCGTGGTTTACTCCCAGGGCCCCAAGCCTTGCCTCCCTTTATCATCCCTTTATTTATCCTCCTTACAGTTCAAAGTCCAAAGCCTTCCATGCTTGTTTTATTAAGGTTGTCTTGAAAACAAGCACATTCTTGGTCTGCAGCCAGCAGGGCTGGGTTGAATGTTCTTTTTCTGTCCGTACCAAGGGGAAATGGCTTCTGGCGCTGCGTGGATGATGTCAGAGTGGCCTGGCTGCGAGGGATGAGCGCGACGGGGCTGGGGGGCGAACTTTTGCTTCCCCTACCTTGCACTCGGTAGCACTTGCTTGCTGCGTCAGTCCTACAGCTGTGGCTTTTCTAGAGCCGTTTGCTGATGTGGTTTTTAAAATGTGAATCGGATAAGCAGCAACCCTTTCCATGGCCCAAACAAGTTGGGCAGGATTTTAAAAAGAGAGCGTTGTCGGGGCCCTTACTGCCCCATCGCTGTACAAAGTGCTGTGGAGGGTAACTTAGCCTGACCAAGGCACTGGGCAGCTGAATCCACGGCTGTGATGGGGGGGGGGGCAGCATGTGTGGAAACCTCTCCTGCAGGTGGCCAGGAGGACATAGTAAAGAAGAGAGACTTCCCCCCCCCCCCGGCTCCGAGCAGTTGTTGGCTGGGCTACAGAGACTCGGGGCGCAACCCTATCCAACTTATGCCACCATTGTAACAGCGTTGTAACCCCTTTTGGAGGGGATTTGAATCCCCTTTCCGTTCTGGGGCCTCCCGTTCTCGCTGCGCCGCTGGTTACAACGGTGGCATAAGTTGGATAGGATTGCACTGTCAGTCTCACAAGGTGCACGTTGTGTTGAGCTGTATGCAGGGAGGGAGGCAGCTCCCTCCCTCGGCCAGCTCTTTGGGGGCTCTTCCTCCCTTGGATCGTCCCCAGTGGAAACAGCTCGCAGGAAACGTGAACTAGCTAAACAAGCTGGAAACTCCAACCCTGTCGACGGAGGGCTGTATCAACCCTTGTTTGCTTCCTTCCCTGCAGTCTGCCTGTACACGTGAGCGCGGGCAGCAGTGCGAGCTCAGCTGAAGTATCGGAGCCTCTGGGAATTCAAAGGAAAGCGCAATCCTTAGGAGCCGCACGGATGGAGGCGGCAGGCGCTGGCCTGAGGCCAAAAACAACCCAAGTCAATGGACTCCCTGCAGAACTTTCCTTGCCTTCCCTCCGGCTGCCTGGTCACAAGGCGAGCAGAGTGACGCAAGCCTCTCTCTGTTTACTGAAATAACTGGCCCGTGAAGGAGCCTGCCTCCCTCCCTCCCGCCCTCCCAGGCTGCCTTGCGCTGAGGCAGTCTGAGGTCAGCAGCGGCTCTCTTGGTTGGGCTGCTGAGTTTGAGCTGCTGCTGCTGCTGCAAGAAGGGTTCACGTGCACAATGAATGCACAAGGTGGGCCGGCGGAGCTCCAAGGGCTGCAGCCTCGGGCGGGGGGGAGCTGCTCCCTGCCAGTCGCATCTTCCCCACAGCCTGTGATCCAGTTGTGGCAATCTGCAAATACATTTACACCAGTGGTTCTCAAAACTTTTTAGCACCGGGACCCACTTTTTAAAATGACACTGTATCGGGACCCACCTAGCTTTATGAAACTTGGGGGGAAAAAAAGGTGATCTATAAATAAATACAAGGAGCTCAGCTGTTTGCAGGGTAATTAGCAGCTATCTTGCAAACTGCAGGGGCTCAGTTCTTTGGACGACAATTAGTAGCTATCTGATTTTTGAATAGCCTCAGGGCTTGTGGCGATTACGTATCTGATCTTTCCATCACCCGGGACCCATCAGAAATCAGGTCACGACCCACCAAGTGGGTCCCAACCCACAGTTTGAGAAACACTGCATTTACACCAAATCAAATCTGTTGGAAAAGCAAATTGATCTTCAAGGAATCGTAAGAGGGGCTGCTGGGTCAGACGCCGAAGCCCAGCAGCCTGCTTCTCACAGTGGCTACCCAGAAGCATGGCTTGAAGGCAAGAGTGCGACGTCCCCAGGTAGACTGCCTCCAAACATGGAGGCTCCAAATGGCCACCACCTGCCTCGTGCATCGATCAGGCACCTGAGCCACACTGGCAGTGAATCTGTCAGTCGACAACCCCCCGTTAATCCCCTCTTCTATGACTGTAGCAGCATTGCGCCAGTCCAAGGAGGGAAGGGAGCCTTGGCTCTTCTGTTGTGGCTCTTCTCTCTCGTCCGTTTCTGCTCCTGCCATGCGTCACTGGTGCAACACCAGAACCCACAGCATTGCAGCAGGATAAAGGCTCTTGTGTCTAATCTGGCCTCTTGTTTTTTTACCTTGCAGTGGAGACCGTTTGTAGCCGTGTTGGCGTCGAGCATCAAGGAACACCAAGTAAGTGTGTGACGCTCTATCGGACAAGCAGTGCTTTCACTTCAAGGGAACCCCTCTTTAACCCATCCCCAAATACTTGCCTAGCTGACAACCCCCCACAGCAAGGGGCCTGACAATAAGCAGGCTAGTGCCAGGGTAAGAGAGACAGCCTTCACGGGTCTGTAGGGGTGAGTTTCTCTTCCAATCATGGTTGGAGAACCACCAATCATGGTTTCTCCTCCATTCGTGGTTCTTCTAAAGAGGAGTTTGTCCTGTATGCCAGAACCACCCCTGAAAACAGAGGACCCAGAAAAAGCTTCATCCACTCAATCCTTCAATATTTGCTCTTGAAAGCAAGCTGTTCGCAAAATGTTTCTTGCTGGCTTGAGCTTGTTTTGACGGTTCCTCTTGCTGGAACGCTGCCCCAGAATCTCTGTTTTGCCTTACCCCCAGCTTGTTTGCGAAGCTATTGCTCGGTGCCGGTGGTATTCACGGTGGGGGCGGGGGAAGGGGGTGGTACTACCACGCTTAATTATTTCAGTAGCATTCCAGTAATAATGGAATTATTATAAATTCTGTCATTGCTCTCCTCTCTCGTCCGTTTCTGCTCCCGCCATCCGTCACTGGTGCAACACCAGAACCCACAGCGTTGCAGCAAGATAAAGGCTCTTGTGTCTAATCTGGCCTCTTGTTTTTTTTACCTTGCAGTGGAGACGGTTTGTAGCCATGTTTGCGTCAAGCATCGAGGAACACCAAGTAAGCGTGTGACGCTCTATCGGACAGCCAGTGCTACATTAAATAATTATTCCATTATTCCTGTAATTATTCCAGGAGCATGTTGGTTAATTTGGAACATGAAGATGTTGTCATTCTGTGTATGAGGTGAGATAAGTTAGCCACTGGCAAAACGTTGCACCAGACAGCACTGCACATGATATTCTGTGGGCCCCAGGATCACAGGAGACTAATGCAGGCCCTACGAGGCCCTTCAATCATAACCCCAGCAAGGCAGTATAGAGATGGTATAACTTGGCAGGGTGGGTGCTACCAAAAAAACCTGGAACCTGCTCAGACTTGAATCCTGTTGCTGGTCCACCAGCAATTTTTTCAAAGTAGGAAGACTGGTCCCTGCTCTTAGAAGAGACCATGGAAGGAAGAATAGACGTGGTGTGCACCAGGGTAAGGTGTGTTTCAGTCCCTTGTACTGAGGCTTAGTGACGGTCAGGCTGCAGGGCTCGGGGGTCTGTCTCTCTCTGCATAGGTAGCGGTGTGCTGCAACTTGCATGGGGAATGTAGCAGTAGCAGCATCATGTTTGCTGGCTAACTCGAGACACCTCAAGGGAGTTCTTGGGTCCCAGCTGTTAGGCTGAGTTCACCTGTTGTCAACAGCCCTCCAGCTGTCCTACTGACAGCCTTTGGGAAGGCCCGGAGGCCTCTCATTTTCCTTGCTGGAATGAGCCCGTGGAGCAGGCTCCTGGGGTAACTGCTTGTAGGGAAGGGAAACAGTGTTGTTGTGACTCTGGCAGGGGAGGAGGTCTTGGAGGAAGGCTTCCTTGAGCCCTGCTGGTGCGTCCTGCATGCCATCGGAAACCCCTCCTGCCGGCTCTTCAGGCGCAGTACTGTATAGCAGACTTTAGATGCGTCATGCCAGGGGGTGGGTGGAAAGTGAGTTGAGGCACAGAAGCGGCTGTAGCCGAGTTCCTAGGCAGCAAAGATCCTGGCTTCTCTGTTGATGCCAACAGCCCCCCCCCCCCCGGGAGGAGCTGTGGCAAAATAGAACTGAGATTTCGAAGCAAATCTCATCTGAGGCAGCAGTTTCCTAATCTAATAATAAGCCTAGAGCGTGTTGTTGGCATGAGTCATGCCGCTGCGTTGCATAAACCAGCAGAGAGACAAAAGCGGGAGGCTCCAGAAGACGACGGTGACTTACAGAAGACCCAGCTGCTCTGGGCCGTTTTGTACAGCACAAAGCGCGCACAGCTTCCGCCCACCTCGCTGAGCAAAGGGGGGGGGGGAGAAAAGAGTTGCTCCCTCCCAAGTGGAATGCCTGCCAGGCAGCCTGTGGTTTCCAGAAGGTGAACATGCTGAACTCTGAAGCTGACCAACGTTTCTCACGGGGGCTCCTCTCCCCCTTCACCAGCAAGCCCAAGAACATCCCCTCTTCTTCCCGCCGTGGCAAGGCAGCGCCCTTCATCACCAGCGCAGAGCCCAGCCCGACACATTTGGTGAGGGGAGGCAGACCCGCTCCTTGTCCTTCTCCCCATAAAATTGTGCTTGGAGGGGACGAAGCCTACTCTTTAATCAACACTACAGACGCTATCTCACAGGACAGACACAGCTATATTTCATAGCAGACGAGGGGGGGGCCCTCTTTCGCCACATCTTTGCGAACATTAACACATTACAAAGCCAGATGTTTCCACAAACAACCCAGAATGGGGAGAAGGGTAGAAAAAAAAAACAAGAGGCAAACGTCCGAGAACCTGTGTTTTGGCAGCAAGACGACAGAGGTTTTTTAAAAAAATCTCCACTTGCACAGAAGTTGCGTTCCATTACATGATGCAATTGAGATCGCTTTGGAAAAGTGCCCGTGATTCCCGCGGGGTCCAACGTGGGCTGCTGCCATGGTAGAGCTTCTCTTGAGAAGGCCTCAGGGAAAAAAAAGGGGGGGAGGAGGAGGAGGGTCTGGGGTGGAGGGGTGACGAGCACCAGTTACAGCTGGAATTTGCTGTGAGGTCTCCCTGCCGCCAGTGAGCGAGCGGGCTCTGCAACGATGCTCCAGGCAGTCTCAAAGTAACAGCACAGCAGCACCCCAAACACTGGCAGCTCATCTCTCCTGAACATTTGCAGAACAGGCAGCCAAAACCGGAAACATTCACAAGTGCCCTTGTTCGCTCTCGCACCCCCCTCCATGCTGCACTTCCAAAAATGGGGGTGGGCAGGTGGGATTCAGCCCCTGAAGCGTCCAGCCAGCAGCTCCCTGGCGAGGCTCTCTTTGGGCCCTTAAGGGGCTTTAGCCCCCACTTTTCTTCCTGGCTTGCTTCAAGCGCCGGGGCTTCAGGATGGTATAGTTCACAAACGTTACATGCTGGTCGGATAGGAAGGGGATGTAGAGGGCCCGGAATAACCGGGAAGACCTGGAAAACCAACAGAGGCGCGTTGTAGAACGCAGCAATACACCGGCTTTCTTTTGTACGTTTGCACGCCACTTCCACAATCCTGCCAAAGCAGCCGACAACCCCCCTGAAAGCATCTTAAGAGTTTACAAATGCTTAAGAAACAACAGTAGCTCAACGGTGCAGACCACAGGAGGAGACCCTCGAAGTGAAGGGGGTGGGCAGGAGCCCACCAGGGGGGGCACTTCAATGCAAGGCAGCAAAGTGCTGTAAGGGGGCAGGGCGCTAAAGGGCTGGGCAAAGAAAAGACCCAGACAGTACGGTCTGGTAGCGGACCCTGGGGAGTTTCACCCCTGAGGGCGGCAATTCTCAAAGCACAAGTTGCAAGTGTTTTAAAGGTCTCCTTTGGGCCGGAAAGCTCCACCTCTGAACCCTCCGGGGGGGGGGGGAAATGAATGATGGCTGCATATCTGCCCCTTCCACAGGCCCCCGGCACACTGTCAATCATAAAATGCCAAAACTATGGGGAGGGGGGGGGGGAGAGCAGGTAATTTGACTCTACCTCTGCCGCAGGAGTTCTGGGCTCCTCCAATTGCCCCACAAAGGAAGAAGCGCAGAACCCTCCAGTCCTTGGGGGCCCGGCTCCTGTGGCCCCTCCCGGGGGAGGATGCTTGGCCCCAGCTCTGCCTTCGCTGTGTTGGGTTCATTCCTCAGAGACCCCTCCCCCAGGGCTCCCTTTGCTTCCCTTTTTGAGTAGAAGAGTGAAGTGTGCCTCTGATTTTAGGGTGGGGGGGGAAGAGCACCCTTCTGATCAGAAGCCTGAGTCATTCTGACTTAGGCTGAATTGCTTTCTGGAGGAGTGCGAGGCCGGCATCCAAAACAGACCGAGCAGAGGGAGCCGGACGTCTGAAGCAAATGGGGGGGGGGGCTCAGGAGGAGGCCCACGTGTGTTCTGCCTCAGCTGGGAGCCCTAACCCGCCTTGCCCCTTCCCTCGACCAGAACGGGAGCACTGAGCCAATGCAGAATTAAATGGACCCGGACAAAACCGCTGCTTGAGTAGCCTAATTAGTCCCTGGCTCAGAGTGCTCTCTAATTCAATTAGCAGCACCATTTATCAGAGCCAGCTGAGAGTCACAGCGGCCCTGGCTGACGTCAATGAGAGACTCTGTGTCCCAGAAGCCTCTGCTTCAGCAAGCAGGAACTGAGCAGCAACCGGGTCATTCGCTTTCCAAAGAACTGGAGCAGCAGTTGCGGGAGGGAAGGAGACGGGGGCAGGGGCGTGGCCCCAGGCAATTCCACTCACGAGCCCCCCCCCCAAAAAAGTGCAAGTTCTTCCCTCCAACCCCAACTGGGTGACAAGAAGCCCCAAAACACCATTAAAAAACAACAACGCTGATCTCCAAAGCAGAACTAAAACCCATCCTTGTGCGCATCTTACTGCCTGCGCTCAATTCCTTTCAACGACCAAGATGTCGCTCTCGGGGGTACGCCAATGTACAGATTCCCTGGGAGTGTGGAAGGCTGCCGGAGCTGCAACCACAGTCAGTCTGGCAATTTTATGACTGACAGCGTGCCAGGGGACCGCAGAGAGGCAGGCGGTTAGCAGGCATCTCTCCCCCCCCCCCCCCCGAGGATTTAGAAGTGAGGCAGCTGGCTGTGCTACGCTGGAGGTCAGCCTGGCCAAGAGGGGTGCAGCCAACCTGAGGTTTGGGTCCATTGCAAGCGGCCACGTGACCTCTCTCCATTCTCCATCAAGTTCCAGACTCTGAAAATAGCCAATAGCTATTAACAGTTCCAGTTCTCCCCCCCCCCCCACCGGCCTTTTCCAAGCCCTATGTTTGGATCGGTGGAACAGCTGCCAAAACTCAGAGCTTGGCAAAACTTCAGCATGTCCCACAGCTTTCTCTCTCTCCCTCCGAACGTGGAGCACGGAAAACGGCAGCCAGCTGGCTTTGCTACGGGCAAGACAATAGCGCGCTTTTCCGCCAGGAACAGGTTCTTGCAAAAGAAAGGGAGGCGAGTGGGGGGGGGGGGGAGAAAGACTGGGAGTTCTCATTTAGGGTGGCGGTTCTGCGAGCATTTCGGGATCAGAATCCACACCAATGGCCAACACTCCCCTCTAGGGTGGATGGGATGCTGAAGGCGGCAAGAACTCCTCTGAGCATTCGAAGAGTGCAACCAGGAAACCTCCAACAAATCTAGAACTAGGAAAGGACTGTCCCAAGGTGGGCCGAACCTCTAACGACAGCAGAAATGAAAGCGCTGGAAATCTCCACCTGGCTTTTACGCCTGCCTGGTTCAAGAGTGACTCCAAGGGAGAAACCAACAGCCATTGCCCAGGCAAGTCCAAATGCTGCCTGCCTGCCTGCCTGCCACAGACAAAAAGCAACAAGTCTCCGCCAATGACAGAATCTGCCCCCACTCTCCAGTTCCTTCGGCTGGTGTGGGCACAGCTAGCTGGCTGTGGCCTCACAGAAGCCGCCTGTTCCGTGGCACCTCCCCGCCACCCCTCCCCTGGAGCCTACAACCGAGCTTCTCTGGCAAGCTGGTAACCTACTAACACATCTCCCACCACTGCCGCGCTCCTCGGGGAAATTCTCCCAGCGCCT
Source organism: Plestiodon gilberti rubricaudatus (assembly GCA_026170595.1). NCBI lineage: Eukaryota > Metazoa > Chordata > Lepidosauria > Squamata > Scincidae > Plestiodon > Plestiodon gilberti. The sequence goes on from JANXHW010000012.1 coordinate 22,450,724, forward strand.
GCTTCCCGCCCACCCACTCGCCAAGCTCTTTTATAAAAGGTAACAATTCTCCATCACGCTCTTTCTTTTTTAATCGAGGGAGAAGCGTGGGGGGGAGTTCCGGGGAAGCCAGACAGGCGGTGAGCCAGTCATGCTGCTGCCAACCTGGAACTGGAAGAGGAAGTGGACTGCGGGGGGGGGGGGGGCCCTCACAGAAACACCCCCCCCCTCCACCTTGCCAAGCAGCTCAGAGTCAGTAGATCTCCCCCGAAGAGAGGCATCCCTGACACAGGCTGACTCACTGCAAGGCTTCAACCAGCAAAATCACTGCTGAGCAATGCCGGGGGGGGGGGGGGGGTTGTAAAATTCAGAAGTGAGGGGATATGATTAACTGCCTACCTTACTCCCTGATAATGTATTCAGCCACCTACAAATTGGGGAGGGGGGGCAGATTCCTTTTTACCTCAAACACTGAATGATCCAACTTAAGTATGACTCACAACCTGCACTGAGTTGAACCCCCCCCCCCAAGAAAACTAATCAGTGCAGGTAGGCCCCTCCCAGGTGCCCATGGGCAGGCATCTCCTCCAGGGAACACAAAGTCCCTTTGTCGGTTTCGCAGAGACAGACCCTCAGCCCCAGCCAGCTCGACAGAATCTCCTCTCCATCAGCTTCCTTTCCCCCAAACGCGTCAGCCTCCTACCTCGAACTGTCCAGGAAAGGCTTGTAGGCGATACTGATCCACTCGTCTTTGTTAGCGGCGAACCGGGGCTCCCGTGGGGCTTCCGTGGCCGTGTCCAAGTCCACGAGGTAGTGGCATTTGGAAATGTCAAACTGGAGGGAGAGAGGATAGTTGGGGCAGGGTTCTCAGGCTGGCAGGTCGCAGCCTCTGGGTTCTTTCTGGGCAGGTACAAAACAGCCCCACCTGCATCACCACACAGAAGAGGAACAATCGGGGCTCTTTGGCACATTTCTACAAGCAGCTGAAAAGAGGATTCCTGAACCTCTCCTGTCCCTTTTCAGCAGACTGAGCTCCAGCGGGACGGATTTCCAGGCATGAATTTAGGATTCGAGTGTTTGTTCCATTTGGTCAACGCTGGCAACCAGGACAAATTCTGAATGGTGAAGCTGGGAGCCAGCGTGGTCATGCAAGTAGAGTGTAGGTCTGGGTTCGAATCCTTACACAGCCACATCACTCACTGGGTCAAACTCGCCTACTTCTCAGGGCTGTTGCAATAAAATAAAAAGGGGGATCGTGACAACGACACGCAGCACGTTGGCCCCGTGAGTTCCCTGGGGCAAAAGGCAGAAGCACACCGGCCGCGTTCCGCGTGCAGCGCGAGAAACGCAGCCAAAGTTGAGAATTCTCCAGGGGAAGCGGTCAAACGCAAACGGACCTCTCTGCGGCTTCCGGCGTTCAGTGGGACTTGCCTCCGGCTGGAAAGAACACAGACGCAGCCGGCTGCAACGGGCTGCACGCACGCAGAACGCGGCCGGTGTGCTTCCGCCTTTAAGACGTAGGTCGTCCGTGTCAGTTTCACTAGCCTGACCTCTAAGGGCATCTTCTCCTGTCCTCATTTGCACCCCAGAGCAACTTGGTGATGGAAGCTGCATTTGAGAGTCGGCACTTATCACAGCACCAGCTTCATTTCCTAGAAAACTGCCTAACTGTCTATGTTCACCATGGTCTCTTCCCCCCCCCCCCCCCCCCATAAAGACCTGAATAGGAAACCACCACATGTCAAACTGGACATTTTGCAGAAGCCTCCAAAAAGAACACAGCGATGTTGTTTGGGGGGACATGCGCATGCCTGCCGCCAGGGGGCCCCAAGAGAGATGAGCTGCAGCTTACGTATCTGGAGGGCTCTTCTTGGTTTTGGTCGTTCATGTCTGTTGGAATGATGCGTGTGGCCTTGGGTCCCTTGGCAAACGGTTTGGGCAACTGGCCCCTGAATTCTGACGGAATGAACTGAAGCTGCCAACTGCAGGAAGGGGGGGGGGGAAAGGCATTAGAGCTTGGAGGGCCCCGAGTGCTTTTCACTCGCGATCCAGCAGCGGGCTCGGACAGGGCTACTGCCAATGGTACCCCCTTGCTTCCCACAGCCAGCTGCTAGGCTTGGACTGCAACCTTAACAGGCAGCCAGGGCAGAGGCATAGTTAGGCAGCCCCCTACCGGGGGCTGCTCCGGCGAAAATGATGCCCGAGGACACACCCCGGACACGCCCATGCCACGTGACATTACCACGCCCCCGCCTGGGATGATGTCACGCGGCCAAAAACCAGGCGAAAATGGCCCCAGGATGCAGGCGGGAGGGTGTGGAATGCCTTCCCCGCTCTCCGGAGCCCTTTACAAAGGCCCGGAAGGGCGGAAATGGCCAAAGAACGTGGCAAAAAGCCGCATTTTTTTCAAAAAAAAATCCTGGGGAAGGGGGTGTGTGGCTGCTGGCACGGCCACCTCCTAGGATTGTGATGCCCCCCCCAGGGGCAGTCTGCCCCCACCCATTCCTACGTCTCTGAGCCAGGGGCCCATGTCTGCAATCCCGAATCAGTCAGTAACTACTCCAGCTATTAAAAGTTCTTTTTAGCACCCAATGCGACAGCTCCGACAGGTAAACAGAACACTTTCGCGGCCACAGGGAAGAGAACCTGCCCGCTCTTGGGAGCACAGACAGAACCAAAAGCGTTCTTCACTTTTAGGAAGAGGGGAAAGGAACAGGAGGCTACCTCTGGCCCCTGTTCTCTCAATGCACGTTTCAGCCGTAACCGCTGACAGTTTGCCAGCGAGTCTCCTTCTGAAGACGTCTGCTACAGGAGGGGCAGGAGACAAGCAACCTCGGAGCAGACGTCCTCGCATTTGGGCGAGAGGCTTACTTCTCAGGCAGGAGGAAGCTGCTGGGAAAGCGATGCCATTCCTTCCCGACGCAAACGTGAACCAGCCTCCCCTCCGGGACCAGGTGGATCGTCGGGTCCGTGGCGATGCGGTGGAATTCTGGGTACAGGTCCAGCGGTCCGTGGTAACCTACAAGGGAAGGCGCATGGCAAACCTGAGCAGAGGCAGGCGGGGTGGGGGGCCGAGAGAGCGAGCGCTGGACTACAACTGGGGAAGTCCGGCTTCAAACCTTCACTTGGCCCTGCAGCTGATCTTTGTGCTTTTGTTGGGATCGGTCATTCTTCCTCAGCCTACTCTTCCTCCTGGAGCTGCTGTGAAGATGGCAGGCAGGGAGGGGGAGAGGTGCGCTGCCTTGGAGCAGGTGGGTTAGAAGCCCACCCCAGAGAAGCAAGTGCAGCAGTGTTTCCCAAACTTTTTCAACCTGCGGCTCCCTTGACCATTGGCGACGGCTCCCCATTACACAATGCTGATGCTTGCCAATTGCACTGTTTCCCGCGAGGATTCCGTGGCACTCTGCGGCTCCCCTGGCTGGGGGAGCCGCGCCTCCCAGTTTGGGGAACCACTGCAGTACAGGGTCCCCTGAGCACATACTAGCGCACATGCGCTGAAGTCCACAGGAACAGCTCCCTGCCCTCTTCTAGGAGAAACAGTTGGGGTTCCACAGAAGCAGAACTGGACAAAGTTCAGGGCACCCCAAAACATGGTGCAAGATGGACACCTCTTGCACCAAGTCCCTGCAGGTGCAAAGAGAGTTTGTTTTGCCAAGCGTTCTGTTTCCACTGGTTGCCTAAACATGGAGTTCAGCATACATGTCATGGCTTTTTGTACAGCCCACAGCTGCAACGTGGTGCAAAGATGACCATGCACCCCCAAGAGGCCATCGCAGGGGATAAAGATGCCTTGGGCATCCCGATGGAGAGGCGGGGAAAACCCGTTTTCAAATCAAGGGGGAGCAGCCTGAAGCACGTTGGTTGATTCGTCCACGACCAGTCAAAAGGGTTAGGGCAGCAGCCTCTCCAACACCCACCTCTGAACAAAGCCACGGAGCGCGACACGGACAGGAGCCCGAAGACGGAGACGGTCCCCAGCGCCAGCCAGTTGGACGAGACGGTGTAATGCTCCAGGCGATAGCGTTGAAACAGAAAGTGGTAACATTTCTACGGGGGGGGGGGGGGGAACGACAGAAAAGCAAAAGAAGAAGCTCTTTTAGACTCACACCGGGGGAGACTTAACCGGAGACCACTCTGAAGTCTAGAGGCAGAAGAGGGAATCTGGTGTGCAGCCTCTCGTGGCTACTCCACACATGATGTTATTCCTACAGCGATTCGGGGAAGACTGAACAGAACACGCACACAGTCCTGTGTGGTGTCAGAAAACGTCACACAAGTTGTTTCGCCAGAGCTGGGCATGTTTGGAAGGCAGAGCACCCTCCAGACACATGTAATTGTGGCAAAACACACACACACACACACACACAATCTTCAAACGGGATGGTGCATGTTTCCCATTGCCACAATTCCCACAAAAGTGAAGTATCCTGGGCAAGAGACTCCCAGGAATTCCAGAGAGGCAGCCCCTTGTCTGCCATCGGTCCTCAGCCACCTCACCACATTTGCTGGTCTGAATCGACATGGAATCCCAGACAAACCGGCCAGAACAGGAAGATTTGTGGCCGGTTTTGAAAAATGCACCGAAGCGTCACTGGCAGTGGACGAGGTCTCTCTCGCTGGTGCCAGCTGCTCATCTTCACCCCAAAAGCCACACGCGCACTTTCACACTAACTTTGCTGAGCTCCCAGTTGAGCACTGCAGCGCACAGCTGAGACCACAGGAAGGAGGGGGGGGGAGGAGGAAGATTCACAGTGCGCCTGGCACGGAAGAAGCTTTAATTCTCAAGTGGATACAACTAGGATGCAAGTTGTTAAAAGATGCTGGACACAAAACACACACACACACCCAGGGTATTTTTCTGCAGCTCTGCCTGGCAGAAAGGAGGAGGAAACTGCAGGTCTCTCTGGACCCCCTCCCCGTTTGCAGAAATTAAGTGCTGGGACTAACACAGCTACCATTCACGTAGCTCAATCCAGAAACCGCTCAACAAAAAACATGGTCTGGCCAAACAAGCAACGCATCGAAAGAGAGCCAAACGGCCAGGCGGCTGCACGTCAACAGGGGGACGGTGGCTCTTCTCTCCTCCGTGTGAGAGCTCTTGCCCAGAATTAGGTGCTTAGCAGAAATGGCTGCGAAGAGCATGCTTTTGTCAACATGTTTCTAGTTCTCATGGAGTACACACAGGCCTGTGAAATGGTCGGGTCCAGAACCGGTGTACTGAAGCCATAGAAGAAAAGAGGGGACGCACCCTTTGCGTGGGGGTGGAGATCTTACCAACACGGCCAGTATATATGCGCACACGCACATCCCCACCCCCTGGCATTTCGTGCTCCCCTGAAACACACCTGGAGGGCAGAGAGTCCCACAGCTCCACAGAGACAAATCAGGGGATAGATGGGATACAGGAATCTCTCCTCTTTATGCGACTGGCTGAAGAAAATCAGGATCCAGAGGTACATGGGGGACAGCGTCAGCCAGTAAGGGCGGCCCAGGTTCTGAACTGGAAGAAGCAAAGGGGGGGGGGACACACACACTCAGTGACAGGCGACCACACGCTTTGGGCCAGCCAGTTCCTGACAACGTGTTCGATAAGCTCCTCCAAAAAGGAAATCTCTGAAAAGCTTCAGAAAGCGGAGACCAAAATGCTCACTTTGGGATGGGAAGCTCCCACACCTACATAGAACATAAGAACCTCAGAAGAGCCCGGCTGCTGGATCAGGCCAAAGGCCCATCTAGTCCAGCTTCCAGTATCAAACAGTGGCCCCATCAGATGCCTTGACTTGGGCCCGACTCAGAACTGTTTGGAAGAACCTTCATGAGGATTCTCTCTCCTGTCTGTGAACAGATAAATGCCTCTGGGGGAGATATTAGAAGCAGGCAACATCACCTCTGGGGATTTGCCTGGAGGGTGTACAATTTTAGGACCCATGGTGGGTGGGGATGGGAGACCCTGCCATTTGCTGCTGGTTCTCTGGAACCCAATTTAGGGATGCTTCTGAAATTCTCGTTCAAATTTTTCCCTGGGATTTTGGAGTTCTCAATTACCTCCACAGAGCACCTCCACTGCTTCAAGGCAGAAAGAGCAGCCTGCCTGCCAAGGGTTCTCAAGCATATTTCTCTTAAAAAGAAAAAGAAACACTCCCTCCTCTTCACACACCACACAAACACCCCCCCCACACACACACACACACACACCGGCCCCAAATGAAGCAGGAAGTCATTTATTTGAAAATAACAGCAATTACTCCAATTTGCGAGGGCTGCGGAGAGAACTGAATGTCAAAAGTGGATGGCCCCCAAATGGAGAAGCTGGAGTGTTCAAACAAATCTAGATTGCACGCCATTTCACAGCTCCGCGAGAACAAGGCGTGCGATGGAAGGGACCCCTGCTGCTGCTTAGGTACACGATCTGCTAAGCAGAAAAGGCATTAAATGGATGGTTACTTACAACCACCTCCATTACTGGGTTCCACTGAAAAGAACAGGGTAGGCCCTGCCCTTTGCAGAACACATGTGTCTGGCGCACTCTAGTGGATGTTTCTGGAGGTACAGGCTATTTGTTTATAAGACTGGGGAGGGCAAAACACCACTGTCCACTAACGGCCAATTTCTGGAGGACCAACACACACCTGCTGGTGGCTGGATCCTGCAAAGAACAGGGAACCAGGCTGGGCCTTGGCTCGAGATGCAGCAAGGCCTTCCCTGTGTCTTTGAGCAGCCGCACGGGCTCAGAATCACCAAAAAAGGATTCGTGATGCCTCCACGGTTAACGAAATGTAAGAATCGAATTACTTTGTAAAATGTCACACACACACACACACAGCAGCGGACTGCAGGGATGCTAGCGAAACCGTTAGCAAACCCCCGCAGAGACCACCCCTCTCTGCGACCATCCCAAGGGTTCATGCAGACTCTCTATTCTCTCTTTTTAAAAAAGCAACAACATGCGAGAGAGAAACGTGCACGTCTCCCCTCTGGCACGGCTGGGTTCCGGCTGTTTACAGCTTTAAATTCTGTAAATAGGGCTGGATGAGTGCGAGCTAGCAAGGAAACGGATCTTCTTCTTTTTTTTAATTCAAGGGAATATTCTCAAGAAGCCCGAGCAGTGCCAGGACACGGGAGGCAGTTTTGACAATGCCAGTAACTGAAGCGGTGTTTCTGAGCAGGCAGGGCCTGAACTTGCCCCTTCCTGTCCCCCTCCCCAAACCCACCGCACTCACCGTGAAATTTCTGCAGCAGGCTTTCCATGAGGGCCGTCAGGGGCAGGGCTAGCAGCGCCAAGGCGAACGCCACGTTGAAGTTCAAGAAGCCATTCACAAAGTAGAAGGACCAGGGCTCCCGGCCTACGAGAGAGAAACAAAGGGGAGGGAAGGAGACACAGGTATTTTGTGGACGCAGCCTCTTCCCACAAGGGCTGGCAATGCCTCCCTCGTACAGAGCTAGGAGGGGCCTCTCCAAACACAGAAGCAGGGGCTCCAAGGGAGGAGAGAGCGTCTCCAGGGCAAAAGCAAAAAGGGGAGACCAGCAAGTGTTGAAACCCCTGTTCGCTCAGGCCTTTTTAAAAAAAAAAGACGTACACTTAAGTTTTGTTTTAAGCGTTCTCCCAAAAACACACTCACAGGTCTCATATACGGACTCTTATCAGAGCCAGGATTGGCTTTCGGACCTCCTAAACACGTTTGTTGCTGTGTCACATCTGCAGCGGCCCTTAGAGGTCATGCCCCCGAAGAGAGGCGGGGCTTCCTGGCACGGACCGCCTTTTGCGCTCTTCCCCAGTCGCTCTCGTTGGAACTGGGGGGTGGCGAGGCGATGGGCGAGAGTCCTGGCCTGGGTGCCCGCTCCCAACCCTGCGCTCGATGGGGAGCGTGTCCAACAATTGCCTAGCAGCAAATCCTGGGAAAGGGTTCGGGGGCACAAAGGACAACAGTCTCAGGGCTCTGAACAGCTCCCCCCCCCCAGCCACGGCATGGCAACGGAGGCGGTTCTTCCTGCTGTTGCATAACTGCAGCTTGTCCTCCCCTTTCATTTTTTTTTTTTCGGCGAAGACATTTTCCCAATTTAGAAAGCTTGGCAGGCGTGCAGGATGTTCAAGGGATTAGAATACTTCTGGGGTAACGCCGCATTGCGTGTGCGGTGCTATAAAAAGCACAGGAGGGACAAAAGTGCTTGCGTCCCACCCACCCCAATTCAGAAAGACTCACCCAGCAGCTGGTGACACAGAGCTCTGAAAAACCGACACCTCTTTGAAAATCCAACACCCCCCCCCCGAACACGCTGCTGTGCTCTTCCTACAGGCTCGACTCCATGATACCGACAGGAAAGGCTTCCAACCTTAAGGGGGTGCAGGAGGGAGCTAAATTCAGGGAAGGCATGAGAGTTCCTTGACCCCCCCAAATCAGCATGTACAATTTGGGGGGAATGCAAACAAGGGTGGGGGGGAGCAGGCTGCACCCTCCAACACCTAGCAGGACTTGACAGAACGATCGATGCATAGATATAGATGCGTTTAGAATGAATACATTTTTATATTAAAGCACGGCCAAGGGGGGTTACAATTTCAAAACACACACATCATGGACAGTCGCCAAAACATCCCAGCAAATAAACTCGGCAGCTAAAAATAAGACCTTTGAAAAGGCCTAGGTGGAGAACAAAAAAAAAAAAAAGCATTCACCTGACGCGGAAAAGGTAACAGCTTCGCCGTCTGGCAAGTCTCTCTAGGGAGGCCATTGCACAAACGGGGTGCCACAACAGAAAAGGCCCTCCTTCCGGTCACAACCCACCGCATCTCAAACGGGGGGGGGGGGAGAATTCGGAGGAGTGCCTCCAAAGGACATCTTAGCAGCCTAGTAGATTTTGTTAGGAGAGGAGGGTGCTCCTTCAGGTACACAGTACAAAACTCCCAAGGCAGCATACAACCGAAGCAACAAAAACACATCGGGACCGACACAAGAGTTGCAGAAAGAATAGGCCATCATTTTGTCAAATCCATAAAATCCATCAGTGTCAACAACAACAACAAAAAAAAAGCCACTCGCACCAGCTACAGAAGACGCCAAAACGCACCAGCAAGTTCACAAGCCTTTGCCCGGTACCAAATAGATACCAAGGACAGCTCCAGGATGAACAGAGAGGCGCAACCCTTGCTTCCATGCTACATTCCATGCTACATTAGAAGTGCGACCCTCTCTCTCCTCAGGGAGGGCATTCCACAGCCTGGGCATCGCCGCCAGAGGCCCCGACCCTTGAAGCTGCCTAATGACCACGGCAGCTGGCGGGGCCTCGGAAGCCAACCGGAAGGTTTGGACAGGCGGGCATGGAAGATGCCGGTTCTCGAGGTACCCTGGCCAGAGGCCAGTTTGGCTTTTGAAATCCGCACCGGCACAATGTGGAGCCCAGAAGCAAAACAGGGAACTGACGCGATTGACACCAGACTGGCACGCGATGCAGCAGCCGGCTCCTTGTGTGAGCTTCAGGGCTTGCAGTGCCCTTTCAGGGAACGGGCGTCTCCTGCAGGCCCAGCTGGCCTTGAGAGCCCAGATGAAACTGCACAGCAATTTGAGGGACAGTCTTTACGCAGAAGGTCTCCCTAAGTTCAGCAGCAGCCACTGCCTCGAAATTGCCAGCATTACCCAGAATAAAGCCCAGTCCTAAACAGCAGCTACAGAGAAAGATAAGGGACCAGTTCAGAACATTTGAAGCCCTCTTTTGCTCTGCACTTGGCTTCTTGGCCGCCATGAGGACTAGAGGCTTGCCTTCAAAAAGACACACCAGATTCCATGCTTGAGCAGAGACAGGGACACACAACCAGAGAGGCCGATTCCAAGGCCAGGAAGGAATAAAAGCACCCCGTATTTGAGTGGAGAGCAGGGCTCGGTCTAAACAGACAATGGCTTTCTGCACTTTCCCAGCGAGACAGCCGCACTCTCATCAGCACGACACGGTTACGTAAGCGTCATTCTGAATAAGACACTTCGGAATTCACGGCTCCCTGGAGGACATGAGAGCCAGCTCACGCTCACGCACGAACGGTGGAAAGGTCAGGCCGAGCGCAGCGGCAGAGGAAAGGGACTCCGAGGGCTCGCAGCGATGCAGTTGGATGGGTTGACAAGATGCGGGAGCCACAAAAAGGAGAAAGAGCAAGCTCCTGTCACACACTCGGGATGCCGGCAGGCAAGGAGCCGTACATGCGTCAATGCCTTCCGCTGAGAGCCTGGGAGAGGCCTCTGTCCGAGAGCTGCTGTCAGTTCAGAGCAAGCGACACTGGGAGAGAGACATCCGACTGTGGCATGACTCGGTGGCCCAGTTCAGACTCTCCTCCGAAACACAGTTTGCCTGATTGTGAACAAGCCACGGAGGGCTAGCAAGCTCCCCCTCCTCAGTAACTGGCTTGTAACCTCCTCATCACAGGTTACAAGCCATAAGCAACCTCCTGGTTTTAGAAGTGGGTTTTCTCTGTTTGCCAGGTGCAGGGGAGTGACAGCAGGAAACAGGAATTATCTTGTTGGCTGTGTGCTCCCTGAGGCACCTGGTGGGGCCACTGTGTGATACAGGAAGCTGGACTAGATGGGCCTTTGGCCTGATCCAGCAGGGCTCTTCTTAGGTTCTCTCCTTTGCCTGCCAGAGGAGCAGATCAAACGTTTCCACGGTCGCTTTGGACTAAACTGCCGTTTTCCATCATGCATGAACTCGGAGACGCACGGTTACTCTAACGCTAGTGTGTCAGCAATCCAGAATATCACATGAGAAAGCGACCGGGGAGCCTCCACACTCCTCACACGCACGCGCACACACACACACAAGCAAGCCCAAGGTTCAACCGGGCTCCCTCACGAGCCGTCATTGAGACGGTCAATTGACTCCGCAGGCCCCTTCAAGGCCAAGGGGAGCCATCAGAGCAGCCATTATTTCTGACAGAGCAGAGTCCTCCAATGGTAAACTGACTGACTGGCTTGCCAGCCTACCACATCGCAAGACGGCCTCAGTCCGCTACCAACCCTTCCACATAACGTAACGAACAGGGGGAGCAGCCAATGGCCAAGGCAGTTCTGGCAGCTGGTCCCGGTCAGGCCAGTGGGGCGGGCCACGCTTCCTGGCTCCTCCTCTGAGACAAAGCCGCAGGGACTCCCGGATATCCGCAGCCGCCCTGAACGCCTTGGCCCGTCCCCACCCCGCAATGCTTCCCCATACGCCGTGGACGAACTCACCATAAAGGTCTGGTCCGTGCGGCGTGAAGACATTATAGAGGACGATGTTGAGAGGAGCAACCACCAGCTTCCCATAGTGGTAACTGTCCACTGCCACGAGAGGCACCTTCAATAAGAAGCACAGTTGTAAGAGGGCAGGACAATCGTGGTCATTTTGTTTTCAGTCCTGCACGTGGAATTCACCTTGTTCACCGCTTCTGTAGACTGGGTTGTACCTTTTTATTGAGGCATCCACCACAAACTACCCCAAGAACTCTCTCCTAGTCCGTTAACCTCATACGACGTCCTTTCCGCCTCATCTACTTGGTTGCCCCTCCCCTTCCGCCAGTCATTCCGTCTCTGGACCAGGCCCCCTGCCACGCCCATCTCCCACCAGCAGGAAGACGGCCCATCTTGGCCTTCAAAGCCTCCCCTCCTCATTCGCCCTCATCTGCCTCAATTCACTGTCCCTGGGGAGGCTGAGGGAAACGGGACACACAACCCACCCTGGAAACTCACCAGGAACACCACCAACGCCACGAGAGACCATCGCAGGAAGCTCTTCCACCTTCTCTTCAAGACCAGGAAGTCAAAGGCAATTGGAAGCCTGGCGAAAGTAGCGACACGGAGACGTTTCAGGGCAAGAGCCTTCGGCGGACTCTCTCCCCTTCTCAACCCAGCAGCAGCCTACCATTCTAAATCCCTGCTGGAATGGTTGCCCTTGGGGGAAATCTCTCTCCGACCCCTCCCTAAGCCCCCGGGAGGCGTTTGCGCAAGCCAGCCCCCCCCTTTCGTCATCTAACCGGCTTCTGCGTTATTCAAGGCTCTTTAAACATTCCCTTCCTTTTTAGAACAGGATAGACGGTACAAAGTGAAGTTTAGGGATTGTAGGAATAGATGGTTGTACCTGGAACGTGGAGATGTAGAACTAGTAAAATATTGGGGGGGGGGGAATGGTTCAGGTAGGAAAGAAAAAAATCTTCGCAAATACAGAGCAAAAAGCACCACACCCAAAAAACAGGGGCAGAAGACAGATGCTACTGCAGGGGTGGCCAACCTTCCACCATTAGGGCCTCTGCGTTCTTAAGAGCTGTGTAGAAGACCGAATCTTGGCAGCTGCAAGTGCTGATGGTGCTGCTAAAGCAGCTGCACCTGCTGAAATGCCCTCACCTATGCAACCATTTAAAGAGCCAGCATTCACGTTGAAAGATTGGCCACCACTACGCTAGAGCAATATTTTATTGGGAAAATGGTAGGATAGGAGCTTCAAGCTGTGTTATCCCTCCCAATCCCTACCTCACCTTTTTTTTTGGGGGGGGGGGGTGTGGGTGGGCAGGAAATATTACTCCTAGGAGTACTTGTAAGGTTGCTTAGTACCCATGGAGCAACTTCTTAAGACACAACCTGTCCTTCCAGTATTTCACGCTCACTCTCAGCATCATGCTAATCCTGTGACGGTATGCACATCTTCATCTGAAAAAATTCGCATCGCAGTGTTGCATAAACAAGCTTTACCCTAACCACCGACAGCTCTTTTTTATTGCAACTGCACCATCGCCACCTCCGTTCCTCCAAAACTAAGAGGGCAAGTTAAAAAGAGGGTCGGAAAGCGGAACAAGATCTCGGTGGGCGTGCAGGAAGTACAAGCAGCTATCCTTCCCCAAAGAGCCAAAGTCCGTGCCTCTCGAAGGGTCAATAGCTACATCCCCCAGAGAATCGGAGCCAAACAATGCAGCTGGGTGCAGAGAATTGTCCCACCTGAGTGCACAGTGCGGTGATCGGGTTTGGAGGGCGACAGTAGCCTTTCCAGCCCAAACTACCAGGCACTGAGCACCTTGAGGGCCACCACACTCTTTTTGCTTACCCAAGGGCCGCACTGAAGGGCCAGCCCACGATGGCGCCCGCAGCCACTCCCAGGACCGCGAGGGAGACCTTATCCATATACCACCCTGTCATTGCGATCACAGTGCTGTACATGCAGAAGCTGCTGGGGAGGAAGGCTGAAAAGCAAGAGAAGCCAAGGGGTCAGGATCTGCAAGCAAGCGAACAGCATTGGCACAGGCTCACTGACGACACCAGTTGGCAAGGGGCCAGATGAAGGCTCCTCGGCGGATGGAGGAGATCCTCTTAGCACAAGCCGAAAGACACACAAGGGCGAAGAGGTGCAGTACCAGCAAATCCCTTGGAATTCTTCACTCAGAAAAGGTGTTTTAAGTGCCCTCTGCCAACTGGTGGCCCACCCTCCTTCCTTCCATCCTAGAATTCAAGGTCTCCCTTCCGTTCTAGAAGTCAAGGTGGCAAAGGAGGGGGGGGAGCCCAGGCAATCGCCCAACAAGGCACTGGCCAAGACTAGACCTTCTTGACTACTAAAGATGCCCAGATCAGCTGGCCCACAGGAAACGTTTTGGCCGAGGAAGACCTACACCAGATGCCCACCTTTGGTCTTAAGATGCAGGAACTGGTTACAGCTACCCCTTAGAATTTGCGCTAATCCCTCTCCCCCCCCCCCCAACAAACAGTGGAGATCCTCATGATGGCTTTTACACTGTGCAGAAACTAAATTCAACTGTAGCTCTCATGCATTGCCATTTATTTCTGCAGAATCTTGTCGTCCAGAAATCTGAACAGAACATTTGACTGTGACAGTTCAGAACCCTGAAAGTTTCAGGGTTTGTTTTTGTTCCTAGCCTTCGTTGCAGTAAAGCAAAGGTTGTATGCGCAGCATTAGCCGAATCTCTGGAAGCGTCTACAGAGAGTTGGAAGGAAAGGGGAGGAAAAGTTCACCCAGTCAGGAGGTTCAACTTCTGCCCCTCAAACCACGTCCTGCCCCTGCCCCTCCTCCGTAATCTGAGCCCATCATCCCGACCAAATCGGTGCACACCGCTTTACTCCAACGTCCCGCTCCTCAACCCATTCACATCTGAACTTACCAGCTGCCGAGCAGAACATCCCAGTGCCCAGCACCAAGAAAGCCAACATGAGGCGGCTTACATGCAGCCCAAATTTCTTGCACACGGCCCTAGGAAAGCAGAGGGAGGAGTCAGAAGGTGACGCGGTTCCAGCAGACTGAGAAACCAACGGCCTGTGCAACGGAGCACAGCAGACAACGCTGGCTAGAGAGGCCAGGGGTCCGGCTCAGCGCGAGGCAGCTTCGTTTCGAGCATGTCAAGATCCCAGATTCAGGCCGCAATCCTATAACACCAGTGGTTCCCAAACTGGGAGGCGCGGCTCCCAGGGGAGTCGCGGAAACCAGCCAGGGGAGCCACGGAGTGCCACGGAATCCTCTTGGAAAACAGTGCAATGCCAACTGGCAGGCATCAACATACTGTAACGGGGAGCTGCGGTCAATGGTCGCCAATGGTCAAGGGAGCCGCAGGTCAAAGTTTGGGAAACACGGCTATACACACCTAAAGGTAAAGGTGACGCCTGACAATTAAGTCCAGTCGTGTCCGACTCTAGGGTGTGGTGCTCATCATCCCCATTTCAAAGCCGAAGAGCCAGCGTTGTCCGAAGACGCCTCCGTGGTCATGTGGCCGGCGTGACTCTCCTTGCCGCAGCGTGTAGCATGCGGCTGGAACACGGAGCGCTGTTTACCTTCCCCACAAGCGGTACCTATTTATCTACTCGCATTAACATGCTTTGGAACTGCTAGGTTGGCAGGAGCTGGCCAAGCAACGAGAGCTCACCCCGTCGCGGGAATCGAACTGCCGACCTTTCGATCGACCGCTCATGGTTCGCACTTACCTGGAAGTAAACCTCATTGAGTTTTGCGCTGTCAATCCCTGGCCGCTCCCGTTAAAGGAGGAACAGGGACTGGAAAGAACCTGGAGGTTATTATAGTGGGCAAGAGCCACCAATGTCCAGACTCCGTACAGGGCAGCTTCATACGATACATACTTCAGTCTTCAAGCTGACGGCCTGACAGCAAGCAAGAGTGGCTAAGAAATGCATTCTCTGGCCTCCTCTACTCCAGCTATGAACACATCATCCTTGTGGGTGGCAGCAGATCACCATGTTCCTATGGTTCTCTATCAGGCCCTCTGAGCTTCTCCCATTGCCATCTCCCATTGCCTCTGCTTTTTTCCTATTCCTTCGCCAGCGCTTCCTTGCGCCTCTTTTTGTTCCCAGGGTCTCCCAGCCCTGCTATCGCCGAGTCTGGTGAGGCCGGAGCTGTGGGGAGCAGCAGTTGTGCAATTGAGGCTGGCTCAGCCAACAGCTTGTTTTATACCCACAAAACTGCTCCAACTCTTAGGGTTTCTAACTGAATCCTCCAGGTGGCTTACAAAATAAAGCATTCATGCAGCTGAAACAGGCAACAAATTCATAGAGAACGACTCGCCCCGTGTTGCTGTTGTTTTTTTATGGCGTGAATTGAGAAAACATTATCTGTGTCCACAACCGCATTATTTGCTTTGGGAAAAGAGGAAGCATTTTCCATACTCACTTATAGAAGTA
This sequence comes from Plestiodon gilberti rubricaudatus, assembly GCA_026170595.1. Taxonomy (NCBI): domain Eukaryota; kingdom Metazoa; phylum Chordata; class Lepidosauria; order Squamata; family Scincidae; genus Plestiodon; species Plestiodon gilberti. Next base: position 22,466,344 of record JANXHW010000012.1, read on the forward strand.
AAGTTCGCAAACACAGCTCAGGAAGGCCAAAAGGCAGCGTAAGAAGTAGAAGATAAGAACCTGGGGGAAACAGTCACCGTTAGAATGCCTTCGACGCAAGAGTCCACCATACTCCTCGCCACCTCCCTCCTGGTGGAAGAGTCAGTCTCAAGACGCAAAGAGGCTGTTCAGATGAACTATCATTTTTAGGGTAACAAGCATGAGCAACCTCAAGCTGCTGGTTACCTTGTTTGTCTGCAGAACTCTGGCATGGAACAAGGCTGGTAAGGCATGGAGCCACAGATATGCGTAGGAGCGGATGGCGTAGGTAGGCGAATATTCCCATGTTTGGAAGCCTTTGCCGTAAACGAGGTAGTGCATCTATAGAACCCAATGCAAAATGACAGTCAGGTGACAGCCTCAGTCTTACCTGGATAGTACACACAAACAGGGCAGTGAACATGGAATGCTGAAAGCCAGGCCGCTATCCAGGGCCGAACTTGCCTGACGGGTGAGCACAGGGTGCGCGGATAACACCGGATAACATTTGGATAATATCCGGATAACACTGGACAGCGAGGGGCTGGAGCGGGCAAGTGGTTACAGGAGCCTCCCCACCTTCCCAGAAGGGAGGCGCAAGACCCAGAGGGCAAGACCCAAGCCAGGTGGGTAGAACAAGGAAGGAGGGAGGGACCAGCCAGGAGACCCTTGCCCACTCCAGACATTCTACATAAGCAAGGAAGAGGCACTCACAGGTTCCCAATAGTTAAATGTTTCATCGCAGTCCGAGATGTTGCTCAACAGGGCGGCACAGAACCTGGCTGAGATTAGACACTTGAAAGCTGTCGACCCTTCAGGGGCCCAGACGTGTCCTGCTTTGCTCCCAGACGGCCTAGCCAAGACACAGCGGATGATGTAAGGCGAGGGGATTAGACAGAAGGGACAAGGTGTCGAAGGTGAACAGAAGGGAAAATCATTCTGGATGCAAAGGGGAGCATTTTTGAATATGAACGAAAATATAAGAATTGCATTTAAGAAATGCCGTATGTCAGGCACCTGCAGATTAAGTCTGCCTTCAACAAATGCTACCGAGAGCATAGTCTTACTTTCGGGGGAGGTCTTATTTTAGGGAAAACTGGGTAAATGTTAAAACACTGCAACAGAACAAACCAAGACTTAACACACCAAATAAGTAAACTATAGTAAACTAGCCCAGGGAAATGGGGTTACCTCTTTAACAATCCATTGCTTTTCATCCCAGCCCAGCCCACAAGTATTTCGACATCTATTCCAAGAGAATTTTCCTATGCTTGCAATTGACTACGCCAAGCGCTGTTGTTCATTGTAGCCAAGTCAATAATAATACTTTTATTCTAGTTTTCAGCAACAAACTCTCGAAGCAGCTCGGCAGGGCTAATTTCCAGCAGACAGTTCCAGGACATTGCTCTCTCCTCAAATGGCTTTTGATTAGCAGCGGCCCGCATTTAACTCTGCAGCTGAATTTATGGGGTGGTTGGTCTTTTAAACCTGTGTGATGTCTGCCGTATCTGTTTTATAACTTTGTCAAGCCTGCCTTGGCTGGTGGTGCCTATTCCTTACTATGCCCTGCCTGAATTTTATTTGTATCATCCTCGCCTTCGGAGGCCTGTCATGGACAGCGTAAGAAATATTTCCAAAAACAACAGACTGTACAGAAGGATAATCTTAGGGTCATTTTTCCAAAAATGCAACATTTTTAAGATCAGCCCCCACTATTCGCAGGCAGCAGCATCAGAGACCCCCCCCGAAAGGGCTCCCCTCCTGCCCAAGCCCCCCATTCCTGGAGGGCCCCCGCCCACTTACCCCAGGAAAGCCCCCCATGCGGAGCCCCCCGCCCAATCCCTGCCACCTACTCGGCTTTGGTCTCGTCGGCGGCCGGCGGGGGCGCCGCCTCTCGCTGCCGGGCAACAGCAGCAGCAGCAGCAGCATCCCCACCACCCCCTCGAGGCCGCTGCCGGGCCCCTTTGGCCGCCATGCCGAGTGTGGGCAAGAGTCCGGCCTCGCCGGCAACACTCCTCCCCCGCAGTCACTGGCGGGCCACGGCTGAGCCGAGGCTGGCGGCGGCCATGATGGATGAGGGCAAGGCGCAGGCGCAGTGCCTTTCACCTGGCCGGAGGCTCCCGTCTGGCCAACGCGCCGCTTGAGCGCTGGGAGATGATGGCGAAGGTGAGCAGCCGACTGGGCTGTACCAACGCATCCTGAACAGAAGGGGACAACAGGGGATTCATGGAATGTTAAAAAAAAAACCCATACACAATTCTTGTCGCTAATAAACTAGCGCATGAGGGAGACGGGCTAAGCATCACCCTGGCTCCCCTGTGATTGTTTATGCCATGCAAAGAAGCAGCTTTCTTTACTAGAATTTTTTAAAAAATCCTGGAGCAACCAAAATGAGACTCCCCCTCCTCCTGCAGGGTAACGTGGTACAGCCCAGAACGGCATCACGTCACTCTGCGGGTTGGTGCTGGACTGTGGTGCTTGCAAGCAGGCTAGTCCTGTTCACACGTAACGTGCAAGCATGAATGCAGCTGTAGCAGCACAGCGGAGTGAGCTGTACTACATTTTCAAGGGGCCCAATCCCGATGTTGACTTTTAAAAAAAGAGCACGTGGAGAGTTATTCACACACAAACATGCGTGCTGCACATTGATATACCTCTCTCTCTCTCTCTCTCCCCCCTTAAAGTTAAAGGCAAATGCAAAGAAGTGTGTTTTAGGAATAGTCTTCAAATATGCAAGCTGGCCAGTGGAAAGCAAATGAATCGTGTTCAGTATTGGCAAAAAACAAAGGTAGATGGGGCGTACGAAGCTGCCTTGTACCCAGTCAGACCACTGGTAGATCTAGCCCAAGATTGTTTCCTCTGATGGGTTGCAAGTTATCTTTGCTTTTGAAAGGTGGTGGGGTGAGAGTTGGCCCATCCATGAGGTCAACTGAAGCAGTCGCCTCAGGCAGCACCGGCAGATGACCGCAGGCGCCAGGAAGTCTTGTGGCAGCCCTGGTGGGGTGCAATCATAACTTGCAGGTAGGAGGACGCTCTTAAAACAGAAGCATTTATGGGCAGAGCAACATTTAAACAGCTGGACTTTATTGCCTTAGCAGTAGAAAAATAGAAAAATGTGTACACCAGCACATGAACGTAAGGCTTTATGAAAGGCTCACGTTTGGCCTGATAGAACACACAGTGTCAAAGGCTTCCACAGTTAATATCCAGACTGCTCACAGCAGCCTGAATTATGAGCTCTGGCAAAACCGGTCCATACAGAGCAAGAAGGACAAGCTACCTCAGCGTCACACGCAGACAACGTTGTATCTCCTGCCTAAGCTTCATCTGCATAGCAGCAACCTGCTGACGCGTCAGTGCTCTGTCACAAGACTGGTATGTGAGCCTGTAGCAGAGGCTGGTTTGGTCTGTCTCTGGGGACTGAAAGCTGTCAAGCAGCTGGACAGATACAACCGTTTCGCAAGACACACATCTGGCGATGGTGTGGAAATGGGTCTCGTTAAACCCTCCTGTTTCTGGAACCCAAAAACTGACATCATGCACGTAGGAGGGTGGATACAGCGAAAAGTTTTTGAAAGGACCCAAGATCCCTCCTACAAACTGATTTGGAAAACGCTCGTCAGAGCTCCAGAGCAGTCGCCAGTCGGAGATTCCGCACACATGCATGGCTAGACGATCAAGGTTCAACCAAGCACAAACCATTTCTTGACTGGTGCTTGTTGGCTGTCGTGGAGCTGTGCTTACGGTTCCTATACAAAGCCCTTTTGGGTCAGGATCAGAAGCATCGCGCTTCACAGTGATAAAATATTTTGACCTAAGGAGCTGAGGTTCAGAAGACACAGAGGCAACAAGGTCTGCTCCTTCTGGCTCATCCGTTGTCCAGCCAATCTTAAAACCTGAACTTTGGAGCAAAGAGCTCAAAGTGCTTGCAAGGTGTTCCGTAAGGAGCTGGAGACATGAATCTGCCATGCCTTGATCAACCACACAGATAAAGACTGTCTCGTGAAAAATGGGCAGAGCATGAGGAGAGATCTTGCATTTCCTAAAGGAAAGTCCACTGAGGACAAGGAAAGTCCCTGGAGGAAACTCAGTCTCTTGTATGACTTTATGAAGAGAAGAACGCAGAAGAGAGGGGTTCAGATAATACTGTCCTAAGACCCAGCGGTTATCTTGGTCTGTACAGCCCCACTCAGGAAAACCAGAAGGAAAGGCAAATGCCTCTGCATCCTGTGACGTTTCGTTAACGGCAGACATGAGGTCTGGGTTTCCTTCAGCAACAGGAACCATCCAAAAGGCCTCCTTAGAGGAAGCAGCAGGACTGACATCTCGGAGCACTAACGAAGGGGAACGACTGTTCACGTTCTGGACTGGGAACGATTTGCCCAGTTCATCGATTAGCTTGTTGTTGATTGTTTTCACAGGATGCTCTGAATTCACATCCAAGAAACCCCTATTTTGAAACAGTAAAAATACAAAAAGAGAGAATAATTATTATTAAGCAAGTCACAAATCCTATAGGCAAAAAGCCTCCTATTGTTCATGTAGCATGAAATGTGCAAACTGCTTTATCATCTTGTATGTTCTGAGGTTTTCACGACTGGTACATATCTTTGAGTTAACAAAAGGAAGCATTTTCCAGGTTGTTCTGGTCGTTTTATTTATTTAAGAAGAGATTGTCCTAACGTTTCGCTCCTGATCTATGAGGAGCATTATCAAAGGAACAGCAACTTGCTGTCTGCTCTAGTTCTTCTTGGTGCAAGATGTTAACAGTTGGGAAGTTAACTGCTGCCTTTGCCAAGTTCTTTAAAGGCATATCACCATTTTATAACGAAGTTTCATAGCTGCCAAGATTTTTCCTATATAAAATGGGACAGCAAAACACAACAGCCCTCCCCCCATGCAGACGATCGTTGAGAGCTCAAACAGCCACATGATGTGAAAACTACTTTGGTGCCAAATCATCTGCGATATCAAAGCAGTCTCTCTTTTGGTTTCTTGATGCTCTGTGATCTGTCAGAGTGCGAGACCTTTTGATGACTGGAAGCCAACTATCGCTAATCTCTACAGATTCCCCCTTCCTGTTTACTGCAGTGGGATGTTTTATTATTTCGATTGCTTCCCTGTTCAGACGGGAACGATATTGTTTGGTTTTGACTATAATTTGGGTGTTCTCAAAATTAATCTGGTGTCCAGTTTTTAATGCATGGTCTACAATAGCTGATTTATCAGCTTGTTCCAACCTTAAATATCGCTGGTGTTCCTTTATACGTGTGTTTACACTTCTGCTTTATCATCCTTGCCCCACTCAGTGTCATTACTCCCATTTCACAGAAAAAAAGGAAGAGTCCTCAAGTACCAAATGCATCTTCCAGATAGTCAAGAGAGCTGGGCTATTTGTCTTCTGTTAAAATACAGGGAGGGCCCAATCCTATCCAAATTTTCAGTGCTGATGGCAACAGGGCATGTGCTGCATCCTGCAGTGGGGGGGCAGTCATGGAGGCCTCCTCGAGGTAAGGGAACATTTGAGGGAACAAAGTAAGGGAGCAAGGGGCTGCATTGCAGCCACATCGGCGCAGGAAAGTTGGATAGGATTGGGCCCTTGAAGGGTTCCTTTCCAGTAGCAACCCCAGGAGGGCATACCCTGAATAGGTATTTAAAACATTTATTCAGATTCAAGAGAGTTACTTGTTTGAGGTTACCAAGGATATTCCATCAACCACAATTTGAATGCAGCCCTTCCCCGAGTTTGTTCCAACAGAGCAGTGGTTCTCAAACTTTTTAGCACGGGACCCATTTTTTAAAAGGACACTATATCGGGACCCACCTAGCTTTACGAGATGCTCAAACATTTATCTCCTTATATTTACACAAGCTTTCAAACTGCAGGATTCCAGCTCTCTTGCAAACTGCAGGAGCTCAGCTCAGCTCTTTGAAGGGCAATTAGCAGCCATCTGATTTTTTGATTAGCCTTGGGGCTTGTGGCAATTACTTATCTGATCTTTCCATCACTTGGGACCCACCAGAAATCGGGTCGCGACCCACCAAGTGTGTCCTGACCCACAGTTTGAGAAACACTGCAACAGAGATCTGTAAACTCACCGCCCTGCACATATTAATGCTTTAAATTAGACCACGCTCCCAAACATCAACAGAGCTCGCATCCAAACAAGCACGGAAAAGACTGAGCTAAAAGTCTTCAATGAGAGCGCATGCCTTTGAATGTTCCATTTAAGAGCAGAGTCATCAACTGAATGTCTATGCTGGGCACACGGCTAAATTCCCAGGAACTGAACATTCGGACGACATACCTGTTAATCTTATCTACAAATATCTCTGGAACTAGAAAGGAAACCAATTTGCCTTCCAGTTCTGTCTGACAGATCGCAGGGCTGAGGTGCAGAAGAGGCAGACTCCGAGTGAATATGTGATTCAAAGCTCCTTCTGTGCAAAAAGATTTATTCTGACTCCTAGAAACAAAAACACAGCAAGAGGTTTTGAAGTAAAGAGACCAACACTTCTGATCAGTACAAGCGAAAGACAACAAAAAAAGCTATGAGGAGTTGTGTGAATTCACTGATGATTAAGTAAGGAGATTAAATGCCCAGGACCCCCAACTGCTGGGCTGGCTTGAAGCACCAGGTTCTTTCAAGAGGAAGGCAAGGACAATTGCTAGAGGAGTTGTACCCAACACTCCCCACCCCTTTCATCCAAATGTATGCAGGAGTCGGATGCAGATGTCAAATCTCAGCCTTCTCTCGGTGAGAACCAGGGCGATGTATAAAGTACAGCATTTTACTGCCAGAGGCAAAAGGATCTTAAATAGCTGGAATTTTCAGTGTTATGCTACCTAAGTAACAGATGGAGGTGTTTTTTTTTTATGCATTTCTCCAGACAACCGAACGTACATCGTATTTTCTTCAACACGGGAAGCCTCTTAAGAGGCAAGAGCAGGGACCATTCTGCTGGTTACTATGGCAACACTTGAGCTGGCATCTGGAATGCCACTGACAGCTGTGCAGTACCTGCAGCTTACCTGTAGCCTGTACTCGTGTATTCGCAAGCAGCCCCGATGTCGAACGGCTGAACGCTGCTCAGGATAAACCCTGCCTCGGCTGCCACCGCCACGACTTGCCAGCTGTTGTGCCATTCCCTCACTGGCTGGTCTGCAGGGGTGCCACCCTGCCCTTTGCAGAGCGCCACGCAGACCTCTCCCTTCTCTGCCAGGACCTCTCCACAGCTGGAACAAGAACAGACAGGTGATGATGGGTAGCGGATGATCTCATGCGGCTGATACAGCAAGTGTCAGCTTCTTGGGACGATTCCAAGGAGCCTGTGAGCTGTGCTGCTTTGTAAGAGTCACACGTCGGCAGGAGAGGACTGACTGATGACTCTTTCTGTGATGGAACTATGATACGCAAAAGCAATTTTAAACAAAACTAAGACATCCAAAAGAGAGGCTAACCACTGGCCTACACAGTGTCATCAAACCTCAGCAAATTAGTAGACCCTGCAGAGCCCATAAGTGGGAAGGTAGGTTGGAGAAGTTGCAAATAAAGAGGGACCAAATCCAAGCAGTGGAGCTTCATATTCTCTGCTCAGCTGCTTGATCCATCTCTCCCTGAACCCCCCCCCCCCAGCCATATTCCCTCTGCCCACACAGAACGTCTGCTACTACACCACTCCTTGCAGAAAATTTCCAACTGCACCAAAGAACGGGTGCGTTAAGCTCCAATGAGCATGCAGATTGAACAGGGCGGTGGAAAAAAAGTCAAACTTTAGACCAAACTGGTTCACGCTCCTATAGTATTTTGAGGATTTTTGGGTGCAGGGTAGGAGTAACAGTTACTGAACAGCACACCCCATTCCCTGGAAGCGAAACGAGTGTATATAGCCGTACTTCTCTTTACCCTCCTCACCTACAGAAAAACCTGTAGAGCAACTCTCTGTTCTGTTTTACTCCAGCTTTTCTCCCGCAATGGGGGAAGTTGAAATAAATGTGATCAAAATCCCTCTCGGCCGGCAAAAAGTGCTCTTTCAGTTTTGTACCGTCAACACAAAAGCGAACTTCAGCCCCTGGAAAGTAGAAAAAGAAAAGGTGAGCACTTGAGAAGCATAATAAAGATTGATTCAGCTTTTTGAGGCAGGATTCTGGCAAAGTATTCCTAACAGGCTTACAAAAGTGAAGACTGGAACCAAATCTGTCATCTTTTATTTAGAGCTTGAAAGCAAACCCACCCCCCCTCCTCTCAATCACAAAGCTTCCTGCATCAGGAAGAAAGAAGAAACCTGTTTGCTCAGGAAGAAACCGTTTTCCAATGCAGTAATCGGAAGTTACATGGCAAGCAGTTTTCATTGTTGAAACTCTCTTACTATTTTCAATTTGTTAAAATTACCTCTATCCCTCAAATACTGTATGTTGGTTTTGGCAAGTGCTTGCCTGGAAACAGCATCTTCACTCTCGTAGCAGGTAGCAGTGATGCGAGTCTCGCAGTCTGTGGCTTTGCACAAACCAGCAGCAAAGGAAAAGTTTCCTTCCCCGATAAGGAGGAAGTGCTGTTGATGATGATGATGGACAGACCTCATCATAGTAGACATAGTTGCAAAGCTTGAAGTGGAGAGAAAGTAGGAAGTTAAGGCTTGTTTCAAAGATGACAAGAGTCGTCATAAGTTACAAAAAGGGCTGCAAAGGCAACAAGTTGTGACAACATCACTGAGGCCAACGTGACTAAGAGACCACCATACAAAACAACCTCTTTATGGCAGGCCAGAAATGAAAAGAACTCATTGGCAAAATAAGGGATTTCCACAAGCACATGTCAAAACATTTCGATGTACCGTACTTAAGAAGAGCTCTGCCAGTTAAGCCAAAGATCCAACCAGCCCAGTATCCTGCTTCTGAGAGAGGCCACCCAGGTGCCTCTTGGAAGCCCACAGCCAGGGCATGAAAGCCACAACCCATTTCTGCTGCTCCTCCCCAGCAATTGACATTCAGGGTGGGGTATACTGCACTTGGAGCTGGAGGCTCCATGCAGCCATCATTCCTAAAAGCCAGGGATATAGCCGCCCCGCCTCCATGGACTTTCAGGTCCTGGGTCTGCAGTAGGGCTGAAAGGGCAGGAAGCCCCCTCCCCCGCCTTCTGCCCCAGCCCCTAAAGGGGCGTGGCCTACTTTTGGCCACGCCCCGCTGCTTCTCAAGGCCTGCGCCCTCCCTCTCACCTGCATTGTGAGGCTCCAGCGTCTCCCCCACAACACACCTCAGCAACCCCGCCCCAGAAGCCGGCGTCGCGCCTCTGCTTGCGTCACTTCCGCCAGCGACGGGGCTCCCGCTTCCGGTGCGGGCGCGCTCTGGGCTTGGTGGTTGCCATGGAGATGGACGTCCAGCTGGCTCCGCCTCCGCGGCCGCAGCGCGCCAGGCGGCCTGGAGGGCAGGCAAGCGAGCGAGCGGCTCCCCCGGGAGAGGGGGCCGTGCAGGGCGGCGGGCAGGCCGGGACGGAGGTTGATGACAGGACCGCGCGCTGACGGGCTGAGGTGGAGCCTCCATGGACGCGGGCAGTCTACCCTTGAGAGCCGAGGCGCTGAGGACCACGCCGCGACGGGGGGGCAGCCCTCTGGGGGCTTCCCTTGGGGTGGGAGGCGAGGTGGAGCCTCCATGGGTGGAGGCAGTATACCTTTGCCAGCCAGGGACGGGACGGGACGGGACGGGGAGGCGCTCTTGGCTGACCAGGTGGACCACTGCCATGATCCAAGGTAGGCTTACCAGATCTCCAACCGGGACAGAGTGCTAGACCTTTAGGAGAAGGAATGTGGGCAGGTGTAGCTTGTTAAACCCTGAGAGCACAATCCTAGGCATGTCTACTCAGAAGCAAGCCCCATTGTGTTCAGTGGGGCTTGCTTCGAAGTAGACATGCCTAGGATTGTGCTTTAGGAATTAACAAGCTACACCTGCCCACATTCCTTCTTCTAAAGGTCTAGCACTCTGTCCCGATTGGAGATCTGGTAAACTTAATCCAACGGAGCTCCTCCTCACTTGGGGTTCAGTGGTGCATCTGGTCTCTTGAGAGCATTTAGTCCTGTTTTTACAAAAGCTCAGTGTTCACCCCTGTGAAAGCTTTTCTGAAGGGCAGAAAAACAGACCTTCTGGAAGCATATGCAAAGTGTGCTGTGTGATATGTGCCGAGAGTGTATTTTCTCTTATTATTCGAGAGCCAAAACCAGCATCTAGGGAAAGGAGGAGAGGTTGCTCTCCTCTATTTATTTTATAAATCTACATCTGGCCTTTCCGTGTAAACTTTACCCTGTAAAGCATTTCCACAGGGCAGCTTACAGGTAACAACAATAGACTCTAACAGCAGCAGTATTCATCGGAACAACAACTGCAATTACAAGAGCGGTAGAAATGGGAAGTGAACAGCCTGGCAGTCTTTGGGGCTGAAAAGCCACCCACATCCCATGTGCGTGTCTGGTGAACCTGGCCGGGGAGGACGCTTCCCGTTTCCCAATCAGCACATCTTGATTGCAAGGCAGGGTTGTGTTCCAGCACTTATCTCTCACTCACACAATCAGTCTTTTTTTGTGTATTTCCTGACAATAAGCCAGAAAAATAAAATATAGAAAAAAGATTTATCTTAAATTAAGTGCACTACAGTACAAGATCACAGCCTTAATGGCAGTCCTGAAAAACCCCATGGGTGCATTGTACAGGTTATCTTTGATAATATCGAGACGTTGACGTGGCTGCTTCTAACTTTGGGTAGTAGTTATCCATCTTCTTCTACAATGTTCCGGCCGTTACTTGTTGTCCTGGCAAGATTCAGTCAATTTGGGTAGAAACCTCTCACCCCATGCGTGGATGCTGTGAGACCCATGACCTCAGGCCTAGTTGATGATTAGGCAGTTGCATCACAAACGGAAGCCATCAGTTTTTTCTGGTTGCCTGGTCCAGTTCCTCCTACCAGAGCAGCTAGGGCCTCTTGACATTTCATCATCAGTTGCAGCCCACTGAGTCTCTCCATAGTGTCGGTATACGCTGAGACTAAACTCCAGAGTTAAGAACAGGACAAAACAGATTGAAGATGTGGGATTTTGATGAGTACAGTAGTTCATACAGTACGAATACTACTTCCGAATCAGAGGTATTCCCCTGCTGAGCTCCAGTTCCACATTTCAGGCCAGTCCCTCTAGGGCGTGATCAGACTTCCCTCTCCCTTGGAATCATGGCACGTGGGTTTGACTGCAATGTCCAGGACAACTATTTGACTTCCATTTGACGTGCACCTTGCAATGATCCCCAGCAAGGTTTTGCCTTTCTGTGTTTCCTGGTGGCCAGTGCTATCTCATGCTCCTTTTGGTTAAAACAATATATTTTCAGAGTTAACATGGTTGGCATCTTGGGTGGGAGATGTCTGGGAGTCCAAAAACCGAGTTTGGAGAAGAGTTGGAGCCACATAGGTATGCGACAGAAATGAAAAGGAATGTGAAATGACTGCCTGAATTGTAACATGGGAAAATAGGTGTTCTTGGGCAGTAACAGTACTGTAATATTAGACAAGAAGCATCACTTTATAAAGACTTGTTAACCCCGTGGGGTTTGGTAGGCTAAGCTACCTTATTCCCTCTCCCGAGAGGACCTGGGAATTGAAGTTCTGCAAGGGGACTCCTAACAGAACCCTCAGCACATCTTCAAATACAACGTCACCATAATTCTTTGACCGTTCAGGTAGACCCAGGACAAGCCGCACTGTGGCTCTGCCATCTGTGATGATCAGGGTTGGTTCCTGCCTTCAGCCCTCCTTTCCTTTCTCTTCCCAGGCTATGTCCCTGTCTTGTTTCTTTAACCCGCATCACGGCTGCGTGTTACAAGCCAATGGCCACGGCGAAGTGTGGGCTGACTGGAACAGCACGTCCAAGTTCTTCCAGTACGGTTGGAGGTGCACCACCAACGAGGACGCTTACTCCAACAAAACACTCCTGGGGAACTGGAACCAGGAGCGCTATGACCTTCGGAAAGTGCTGCAGCCCAGACCTCTCCCCTCCCAGGTCAGAGCATCCTCTCCCGTCTGTTAGCTTGCCAAGTGATTCCTTTTGCAGCGTGCTTGAACAATCTGGGTCCAGTCTTGAGGAGAACCACTGTGGAGATACGATCCTTGGGCTGGGAAGATCGAGTTCATGAGTCATGAAGCTGGTGACTTGAGCAGGCTCACATCACTCTGCCTCTGTCTAGCCTATCTCAGAGGGTTGTTCTTGGGGAAAAAAGGGGGGACTGTACCCTGTTTCCCCGAAAATAAGACCTACCGTCATTTTTGCATGATTTTTGCTAGTATTTGTCAATATAAGTCCTCCCCGAAAGTAAGACCTAGCTAGGATCATCAGCCAGACGCGACCCCCCGGCATTTACTTTGACCGATTTAAACTTTGTTCTTTCCCGAGGGTGCAAGGCTCTGCAAGGCCTGCACTTGAGTCCTCCACCATAGAGACGACATGCTAGAGAGGCCAGCAAGGCCTGCAAGGAGGCTGCAACCTTGCAGAGTCTCTCTAGCATGTCTCCATGGTGGAGGACTTGAGTACAGGCCTTGCAGAGCCTTGCACCCTCAGGAAAGAATGAAGCTTTAATCGGTCAAAGTAAGTGCCCGGGGGGGGGGGGGGTCCGTGCCCCAGGTTGGGAAAATAAGACCTCCCTGAAAATAAGACCTACTGCATTTTTTGGAGCCAAAATTAATATAAGACACTGTCTTGTTTTTGGGGAAACACAGTAGCTGTCTCCCGGAGCATCTTGGAGGATGGGTGCGAAACAGATTTAGTTCATGAACAAATAAAATAGTTTATCGTTGACGGTAAGCAGGCCTGCTACCCGGGAGAGAGGCCTCCTGGCTCTTGGGTGCTGAGCTCAGAGCCCCCAGAGGAAGCGCAGTTCATGAATGCAATGTTAGGGACCCGTCCTCCGTATGTTGTGCGCCCTGTTGGCTTTGTCTCTGTGCAGGTCTCTCTTTTTCTAGCCACTTAATGTTGATTATTATGCCCAACCCTTCTGCCAGGCTGAGCCAGTGTGGGCAAAAGGATTTGTGTGAGTGGCGCCGATAAGGCTCTTCCCGTTAAAGGCACAATGGAATTACCATAAGTGGGCTTCTCAACCAAGCACACGCTAAATCTGGGCTTTTCCCTTTCAGTACGGTCACTACTTTGAGTCCACTTATTCGTCGGACTACACCAAGGAAATGCCTCACAGTACAAGAAGTAGGTACACAAAATTGTAACGCAAGAGTTTTTGACCAAACTGGGTTCAGAGATTTAAGGGCTGTGGTGGGAGGGATGGAGGCCAAATCCTCTCTAGCAGAACAGTCTGGAAAGGAGTAGAATACAGATCACAATTGTCCGGATTACAGCGTAAAATCTGGTATGAGTTGGGTCAGGATAGAAACCCAATAAGAAAGTAAAATATCAGAAAAATTATCCCCAAAGCCAGGCTGGAAGGTGCTGTCTTGGGGAGTGGAGATGGCCACTAACTTAGGTGGCTTTAGAAGGGGGTTAGACAAAACCCCGAGGAAAATAGCCCTGTCGTCGGCTATTGGCCATGGTGGCTACGTGGAACCTCCCAGTTCGGAGGATGCTGCCCGCTTCGCTTTTGGGTTCAGTGTTGGGGGGGATGGGGTGTGGACGCACTACTTTGCTGGCATGGGAATACCTTGCTTCTTGATTGGCGTCTAGCTCCTCAGACCTGTCCCCTCCCTCTCTGCTTTTAGGAGTTACACGAGAGCCTCATTGGTTCCCTGGACACCAGCCGGAGCTGGAGCCTCCTCCAATCAAACCAACCGCTCGGTCCTGCTACATGATAGATTACGAGCCTCCTCCACATGGCAGTGGACCTCGCCTGTTGGCTGATGGGAAGCCCAAGGAACCAGAAGGGACCCAGGTGAAGCAGTAGGACTAGACAGGAGCTCTCCTCTGCTTCAGGACAAACTGAGCAGCATGAAAGACCCTCTTGCCCACTCCTCTCCCCAGATGCTCTTGAAAGCAAGGCTGCCGCCTGGCTGGTCGGTCGCAAGCCATGTCTGTAAATAAAACGAATGTGCGCCCAAATGACAAGGAGATGTTCCTTCACTCTTGTGGCTTGACGACTCTCTGTGTTGCTTTGGTTTTTTCTTGACATCTGTGAAGAGCTGTCTGATATTTTGACTTGCGGGCCACGAAGTTTGTTTAGTGTGCAGCCAGGAATAAAAGAGCTAGTCATGGTTGTTTTTTTTTTTTTAAAGATATGGTTGCTCAGTGATATCGTAACAAAATAACACTCTGCCCATGCTCAGAGCCCCTCTTCCAGAGAGGCCCCCTCTGGAGGTCTGGGGCAAGCTGTTGCTGCTCGTTCAAGTTCACAGCGATCACTCTAGAACTGAGCTGCAACACTGAGGAAGGATTCTGAGCCCAGACCAAAACGAGGCTTGCCCCTAAGATGGATGGAAGAAGCCAAGGGGTGCATACTCATTGGTTTATTGGTTAGTAAAGAAGCTCTTTGGCGTATCTCGACACAAATAAATAAGAACAGCCAGTCAGTGACCCTCGCCTGCTGCTTGCGTCCAGTGGAGAGGCTGTCTTGGACATGAAAGGGGGGGGGGGTTTCGTAGAGCCTCTACTTCCTTTGCCCCATGGGTAGGGCAGCCTTCTCTTCGCGGGCAATGGGGATGGTGCGCTCTGGCACATCCGTGGGCTTCCTCGGTCCGTTCACGGTCAGGACGCCATCCGAAGAGAGGGAGGAGGTGATCGAGAGGGGATCCACGTCTGCCGGGATCCGGTATTTCCTGCTGAACTCCCTGGCGATGAACCCGTGTTCATCCTTGCCAATGGGGGGGGGGGGGGAGGAGAGAGAAAAAAAACAAAACAGCATGACCAAACGCTCTGCCTTTTTATGACTCTCTCAAGAGCAAGAGCTCCTCCTCCTTGGCATGCAGAAGGTCTCGGGTTCAGCCCTGGACAGCATCTGCAGGTCGGGCTGGGAAAGCAATGCTGAGCTGGAAGGATCAACGGTTGAGCCCCATTTGGCAGCTAGACTAGACATCCGTGGTCCCTTCATGTGACCTGAGTCCTGGGCAAAAGATAAGACCAATGGTGGGCCTAACTACTTCTTTTGCCCACGAATGTCTCTTTGAGGCTCTTCCATGTGACAGAAAAGAGCTAACAAGGTGGTGTTAACACAGCTCCACCCTTGATAGACGTCCTTGTTTAGAAAGAGTCAGCCCAACTTTGCCTCCCGCCTCCCCACCCGATCCACTCGTGCCGACAGTACCAACCTGCCTCTCCTCGTGTTTCCCATGAACTTCAATCACATCTCCCAAAACCTTGACCTTTAGCTCCTCGGGAGAGAAGTGCTTCACGTCGAGGTCGACAGAAAACCTGTCCTTGTCCAGTCGCATCTGCTGACAAAAAGTCTGGTTAGGGCAGCGGTAATAATAATAATAATGAGTAATCTCAAGTTCATTGTCTGCATGACATTTGAAAACATCACTTTGATAATGCCGACACTGTGGTCGTGCGAAACGTCAGTGGAAGATTTTAATCCTCTTATTAAATGGCCATATAACCCAGAGCTTTTTGTTTTGAATTCAATAATTTGTATTGATCAAGTGCTAGGTGCTGTACGTATAACAATTTATGCTTGGAGGTTTACGATTGATGTTGCTTGCTTCCTTTTCCACATTCTCAAAACGAGGGGCTGGTCTTTCTGCTAATTTCATGCTAATTGCGTGTAGCTGGAAAAGCTGCAGAAAAGGGCAGCCCCGAGAGTTAAAACAAGAGCCCTGGGGGCTTTTTGACTTAGAAAAAAGTCAAATACGAAGAGAGGGAAAATGCAATGGAGATGGTGTTGAGAAAGTGGATAGGCAAAAGGGTTTTTTTCCTCTTTCATCATGCTAGAAGTCAAGGCTATTCAGTGACGATTGGCAGTGCTGGTCCCAGAGTGCTGGTTGCTGGGGGAGCAAGCATGATGGCCTTCAAGCCCCCATGGGCTTTCTGCAGGTATCTGGTTAGCCACTGAGAGAGAGAGCTGACAGCCGTCTCCTTGGGACGGATTCTCTACACCAATGCCACAGCTCCAGAAATGGTTGCATCAACATGGGGGCAGAAAAGGTCCACCACTCTTAACTATCAGGAGCACTTCTGTGCGTAAACACTTCAAAACCAATTTTTTCCGGTAGCTTTCATGGCCCGAGATTACTGTACAATGTTTCCAAATTACGGGTTTAGATGCCATGAGAAAAAGATATATACTTGCCACAGTGATGTCACAGTGACATCAGAACTTTACCCCAAGAACAGGTTCCGAGGTCGGAACGAAACGTTGGGTCAATAATAACCTTGGATTTTAGTGTTTTTTGTGCCTGGGGCGGCTGCCTACACGGAGATCCGTCCACGGTTTCGGAGAATTATTAAAGTGCAAGTATATATCTTTTTCTCATGGCATCTAAACCCGTAATTTGGAAACATTGTACACTTCAAAACCAAGTTTACAGATAAAAGTGTGCAAGATAACGCACACAAGATCCAACGCAAAAGTGCATCAAGGGGTGCATAAATGTCCCCCTATCAACTTTCCCTGGATAATTATGCAATTATTGGAAGCGTCAATGCAAAATATAAAACTAGCCCATCCTGAGGACAGGCTCAAACACAGAGTGACTAGTAGACCCAACGTCAGCCGTCACTCAGCCATAAACACCATGAGAGCTCCAGTCGGTCCCAGACTTCCAGCCCCCCCCCCCCCACAGGCATTGTTCTGTGGCTTGCCGAATGCTTGTCAACTGCCCTGGTCTTCGTTCATCAGGAGGCCAGGCTGTGGAGCTCAGCTTGAGCCTAGACGTGGCCACAATTCAGAGGCGGTGGCCGCCCTCCGTGAGGAAGGTCTCCTGTCTGTCCTCCAGCGCAGGGTGCATGGCTGCTGCTTTGCTACCAGAATCCGGTGTTGATGTTCCTTCGTGGGGGGTTAATGACTGGGAGAGGCACGGAAACAGCTGCGGCTGTGGAATGTCGTTGGAGTTTCTCTGTCATAAAACGTCTCTGTCGAAAAGCTGGGGTGGTGACTTCTTTCCAGTTAATGGAGAGGGACTGATGTGATGTGTGAATGGAGAGAAACGGCAGGTTATAGCTTCTGGAAGAGATGGGCTGAAGGAGGGCCTGAGAGAGCCCAGAGCTGAAGTCGGGGAGGGGGGAAGAGCCCCCCTCTGGAGATCTGCTGCAAGCTGTTGCTGCTCGTGGGAGTGTACACGTCTCTTGGCTTGACCTGTGCTCAACTTGTATATTTATAAGTTACAAGGACACCATAAGCCTCCTGTGATCTCTCCTCCTCCGCAGGAACTTCTCGGTGCTGGGGGGGGGGGAGCATATCAACAGGGGGCTGCCTTGTATTGAGTCAGACCAGTGATCTGTCGGTTCAGACTGACAGCTGCTCCCCAGGACTCGGGGGGGGGGGTCCTTTTCCACCACCGTCGACCTGATCCTTTCACCTGGGACTGAACCTGGCCCATCTCTCCCACTGAGCAACGATCTCTCCCTAACGAATGCTCTGGCGCAGCTCCCAGTCATTCAACAGGGGTTGCACAGGAGAAGGCCCCGCCAGGACTGTGCCTGAGCTAAGGCCGTTTCACAAGCAGCTCTCACATTGATGTTTGCATTTCCCATCTCTGTATAACTCCAATGTAGGACCCACGTTCCCATTTGAAGAGGGCTCCCTCTTCTGCTCCCCCCCCCCTGTGTTTGAGACATTCACAGGTGCCCCATCGCCTCCAAGGTGTTCCTAGCGTTGCTCAAGGAGACGGCTGCTCTTAGCGGACAAGGGCATGCGGACTTTCTTTGCCTTTGTGGTGAGTGGGTTTTTAAGGCTGGCTTTGCCATGGGGGGGGGGTTTGATGGTTCTGATTGAAAGTGGCTGTCTCCGACTCTTACCTTAAGCGTCATCCGAAAACACCACCAACAAATCAACCCACAAAGGGAGGCAGGCAGGTGCAGGCGGCTACACCTGTGTCAAGGGCCACTTCGAGGATCAAAAGAAGTTTAAGAAGAGAGGAAAAATTACCTCTGAGAATCTGCTCTCTAACCAGCCAGGGGTCCTTAGGATGGAGGGTCTCAAGAGGAAAGAGCTGAGAGTCGAGGAACTGGGGAACAGTTCGGATTCCGCAAGGTGTTCCCCAAAAGCCTGGTTGAAGATGCGGCTTGGCAACAGGGAGGACAACAGGGGCCTACGGAAGAAGGGGTGGTGAACAGGGATATCCATCTGGTTTGGTCCCGGAGGAGGCACTGTGCAGCAGTCAGTCTGCTCCAGCGAGCCAAGAGCCCGGGTCTTATATAGCCCACGGTGCCAGGCTGTGCCCTGCAGAACTCTCTGGAAGAGTGAGGTCAGGCGTTTCATTATTATCCCTGCTCCCCCGTCTCCACCATTCAACGCTGGCCGGCAGATTAGCCAGAGATTTTTCCGCTCCATTCTGCACCCACATTGCTGAGGAAAAAAAGAACAGAGCTCAATTCTAGCAGGTCAGCACGAAAACCCCCCCTCCTCCCTGGCCCCCTCCTTTCTGTAACAAAAAAAGCCCAGTCAGGCCAGCCTGGCATTCGCTCCCAGCAGCTACTTCAGATGCCGGGGCAATCGGGCAGTTACTATCTTTGTCTCTCAAACAGAGAAACAAGGAACCTTTGTCTGTCTCCATTGCTCGGAATCCGGCTTGCGATGCTGCCTGCCTGGTCCTCCTCATTCATTTCAGCGGCATGTTCAAGCAAAACAGAAACAGAAACCTCTTTTTTTTTTGTCTCTTGTAAAACTAGAACTTGTGGCCACCTAACAAAGTTGGTTTGTGGCTTGCTACGACAGACAAAAAGTGATACTAGTATTTCCTTCCCGTGGCGCATAATTCGCGTATGAAACTCCCCAGCACAAGATGTGATGATGGCCATTTATAGATCGATTTGTAGAGGACATGTGTATATCGACACAGGTAGCAAGTAGGGATAGCTGAACGTAGAACCTCCATGTACAGTGACAGTATACCTCTGTGTGTGCCAGAGGCTGCAGACAAAGAGAGGATAGCCCTCACCTTCATGCCCTGCTTGTGATCTTCCAAAGAAGGACTTAAGCTGGCCACTGTTGGAAACCAAATGCTGGATGAGAGGGACGCGACAAAAGCCTCGTGCATTCGCGGCGCCATCTCTATTTACGGGGTAAAGGGGTGTTCAACCAAAGGCCCCCAAGTTTCCCTGTTGCTGCTTCTGAGCTCGGCCTTTGAATGTTTACTTCTTCCGTCCTTCCCTTGCGCCCACCGCTGTCCCGTCTTAATTGCAAGGCTGCTAAGAATAAGGAGTGACTCACCCAACCCACTGGGCACGAGAAAGAACTCAGCAGCAGCAGCAGCAGCACCCCCCCCCCCTCGCCAAGCAGGGCATGAATGCCGCCCAACCTGTTTCCACTTTCCCTGCGCCTTTTCACCCCCGTCTCTCCAAGGGTGTAACCACTTTAGTGCGTTGGTGGCCTCCATCGCTGGGAATTTCCTCTTGTCAGATCTTTCGTGGTGCTCCTGTAAGGTTGGGCCCTGTCGGACTAGCATGGGCACCTTAAGAAGCTCCTGCGTAACAAAACACCCTCCAGCAGAACTGGCCAGTCTGTGCTCTAGCTAGACTAGCATTGCCAATCTGCTCCACTCCCCTTTCCTGACCCCCATTCATTCTGTGGCAGGAGACTTGCTTGGGGACTGTAGCTGCTGGGAGACAGCAGCCGCTCCCCCCCCCCACCTTATTGCGAGCCCCCTAAATAATTGCCAGCCCCCTAAATACAGAGGCAGATATCCAACAGGCTGTTACCAAAGGGGTATGTGTGTGTTCTGCAGTTCTGTGCAAAGACCAGGATTTGGTCCTCGGGGCAGTGTTCAGCATCCTACAGTCCCCAGCTTTCTTCTCTTTATAATCAAGTTTCTAGTTCTTATGGTTCAATGGTTCTGATGGCTTGATGGCAAGGCCAGATGAACTCTCAGCAGCCCAACGGATGGTTGAATAAATAAGCACTGGTCAGGGGGAGGGGGGAATTCCTACCCCGCCAGTTCCCCCCCCCCTTCCTCATTTCTCTTTGCCAGTAAAAAGTGTGCTATTGAGCAGATCCTTCTCATTTCAATGGGGGTTGTGCAGGAGAACTTCCCGGGGAGGGGGAATCATGCCCCTCTGATCTCAGATTATTAAAGGAGTTGCAGGTTGCCAGTGGGGAAAGGCAGTAGAGTCAGTAGATTGCCAGTAGAGTCCCTTGGACTGCTAGGAGATCAAATCAGTCAATCCTAAATGAAATCAACCCTGACTGTTCCCTGGAAGGACAGGTACTGAGGCTGAAGCTCAAATATTTTGGCCACCTAATGCGAAGAGAGGACTCTCTGGAGAAGACTCTGATGCTGGGAAAGATTGAAGGCCAAAGGAGAAGGGGAAGGCAAAGGATGAGATGGTTAGACAGCATCACCGATGCAACGAACATGAAAATGAGCAAACTCAGGAAGATAGTGGAGGACAGGAAGGTCTGGCGGGATGTGGTTCATGGGATCACGAAGGGTCGGACACGACTTAACGACTGAACAACAACAACAACAAAGTGGGGAAAGGAGAACTCCTGTTGTGTTCTGAATGAGTCCTGGGCTCTCCCATGAACCATAACTGATGGTCAGGACCAGATGGCCACCCTCTGCCTTGTAGCCCAAGGCACTGAGCAAGGAGGCCTGCCATGGCCGAGGTGGTGGCGGTCGTCGTCTCCAGTTTCCTCTGCAAGACAGACCAGGCGCCATTGCACCTGCTACCCCAGAGGATCCTCAAGGACTCTCCGGTTTCATCGCATGAGAACCTTTCAAAACAAATGAGTGACTGCTTATTAAGTCCTGCAATGTAACTTATTACAGCTGCAATTTTCATTCCATCTGCTTGATTGGATTCACATTTTCCTGGGAGTAAGCCCCATTGAACACAATGGAACTTACTTCTGAGTAGACATACGCAGGCATGTGATGCAAGTCCTGCAAAAAAGTGGGAACCCCTATTTCCCCCCTTTCTGTTCTATTCCATTCATCGTTTCTATACAGCAAAGTGTGACGAGAACTTGCATTTTCCTTAGTTCTTTCACTGCCACACATAATAATGTAGGTTCAGATCCACACATAATGTAGAATAAGGTAATCTTATTGGGTGGCCGTCACATTCAGTAGTGGGCGCTGACAGGTATGGATCAATCCAGTTTGATTGATTGATTGATTAAAACTGCATATGACAAACAATAATTTTGAAGAAAAAAGCACTTTGTTTTTAGATGTTGCAGGAGATCTCATCTTAGAAGAGGCATCTTAGAAGAGACATCTTCTCCCATGGAAAAGTGACAGAGGAATGCCTCTTCTAAGGTGGTACCTGCTGTCGGCAGTTTTTATACTTGTATTTTTTTAAAAAACTGACAAAAATGTGGTCCAGTTACGCAAGGAATTTGTTTTAGTTGATTCAAAAGGTTTTCTTTTATAGAGTAATCCAGGGAATGAATCGATTACGATTTGCAGCTCTGTTTGAAACATTGTAAATTGAAGGGGAAAAAAAGCAATTTAAACCCAATTCTAAGAACTGAAAACAAGACTGCATCCGCTTTACCCTATCTCTGGCACCTGTTCAGAAAGATACTGGGGCGCAGCCACCCAGAATTCCTCTCTGCGCACCCTTGGTATCTGCAGTTGAAGTGCCTAGATGGGGTCGCAAAGGGTGCTTTGCTCATGGAGATCTCCGCAGGAGCGGAGGGGAGGGGAGGATGGCGACTGTGACTGCCACCCGATTTTCATTCCATCTGCTTGATTGGATTGTCCAGTTGTCCCAAGATGCTGCTGGCCGGGGGGGGGGGGGCTGTGCATTTCTGCCATGTCTAAACAGCTGCAGCAGCAGCAACAGCCTCCTCTTCCCTTCTGACAGAGAAAAGATGCCTCTTGTGGAATGCAGCAAGAAGCGTTTGGGTCATCTCTGAAGCTCGCTGTCCCAGGGCCCGCCTGTCTATTTTGGTCCATATTTTATCACTTGCTCCTCCCTGTGGAATTCACCCGACGAAGAGGTGGGGCATCCAGCTTGCAGCCTTTGCTTGGGGACGTCAAAATAGGTACTCCGGCGGCGAGAGGTCCTCCACTGAGAGCATGGCTGAGCGCACCGTCCCTCACGCCCACCCCATGAGTGTGGAATACGAGTTTGCCAACCCCAGCAAGATCCACGATCAGAACTTTGGAGAAGGTAAGAAAGAGGCCGGCTTTGCTGCCCTTTCCTTTCCATTCACACAAGCAGGGTGGCTGTGGGTAGTAGGAGACGAGTTCAAAAGGTTCTAATCCTGTGGTTGTGGATGTACAATTAGTAGTTAGTTAATCTGGATTAAAGAACAATGTGGCAGGAACCTTCCCCTGCCGGTGTGTGGAGAGAGAAGGAGCCATCATGTGTCCATAGTTTTGCCATCTTTCTAACTGAGCCTTTTGCTGAGGTTCAGGGGAACAAGTGTGGAAACGATGGGCAC
Organism: Plestiodon gilberti rubricaudatus; assembly: GCA_026170595.1. Lineage (NCBI taxonomy): Eukaryota > Metazoa > Chordata > Lepidosauria > Squamata > Scincidae > Plestiodon > Plestiodon gilberti. Next base: position 22,488,881 of record JANXHW010000012.1, read on the forward strand.
AACAGGAGTTCAATCATCACATAATAAGCCCAAACAAACAAACAAACAAACAAACAAAGAGGAGAGAGAACAGCAGTTGTTGGGCGGAATGGCAAACTCAAGTCTGCAGCAGTTTGTAATTGTTTTAGAGGGGATGGAGGAGATGTGACCCAGCCTTAACTAGGTCTGGCCACATTTGGTGCAAAAGCATCTCTGGTTGCACCAAAAGTTCAGGGGACCAAGGAGCATGGCTGCTACGTGTTCTTGCCAACATTTTTGACATCATGGGCTGTGAAGTGCCATTCTGTGTAAGGGATGTCTTCAGGAAGCCCACAAGCCAGGCATGAAGGTTGTTGTCCCTCAGCAACTGGGATTGTGGTAGACTGCCACAAAACATAGAGGTTCCATAAAGCCAACATGGCTTGTTTATTCATTTACTTACTTAATCCAGGTATTTAAATCCTTCCCCAAGAGGTCCCCAAGGTGGCTTACAATGCTGTAAAAGTGTAATACAGTAAGAGAACTCAAGGCCAGTGCTGATGATCTCTGTGGGAGCTGGTTTGATGAGCTGTCCTGGCCTGCTTCCTCCTCTTCTTCCTTCCCAGCCTCAGGGATAATCCAGGGACACTCCATGACTTTGTCGAATTCCCTTTAAAGCCATCTAAGCCAATGGGCATCATTGCATCGCAGGACAGTTACCCTGTTTCCCCGAAAATAAGACAGGGTCTTACTGTATATTAATTTACTGTATATTACTGTATATTAATACTGTATATTAATTTTGGCTCCCCAAAAACACGGTAGGTCTTATTTTCAGGGGAGGTCTTATATTTTTGAGTGCCAGCAAAAATCACGCCCCCCCCAAAAAAATGACAGTAGGTCTTACTTTCGGGGGAGGTCTCAGGGCTTGTCAAATTCCCCCCTTTGTTCTTTGACAGCATCTGTGGGTCATCGCCCCCCTCCTCTCTTTCAGGCATCTCTCCTGGAGAAATTCTCGCCCCCACGCTGTACCATGGCTACTACATCAGACCTCGGATTAACAAGCAGCTGGACCGAGGGATCTCCGAGGTAAACCTCAATGACCACAAGTTCCAGGTGTTCCTCGATGTCTGCCATTTCACGCCTGACGAGGTCAGCGTCCGCACGGTGGACAACCTCCTGGAGGTGACGGCTCAGCACCCCCAGAAGGCCGACCGTCACGGCTTCATCTCCCGGGAGTTCACCAGGACCTACATTCTCCCTCTGGATGTTGATGCCCTCTTGGTCAAAGCCACCTTGAGCCACGACGGCATCTTGAGCATCGAGGCTCCGCGGACAGGGAAGGAGGTGAAAGCCAAAATCAACGAGGTGAAAATAACACGCCAGGAAGAGCCGTCGGGGAAAGAAGGACGCCCAGAGGAGAACTCACAGCCCTGAAGGATTCTGGGCCAGGGAGGGACGGTCTGGAGACCCTTCTTCATGTCCCTTCACCAAGGCGGGAATGTTGGCTTATTTAGTTTAGGAGGCCCTGCCTGTTACTGCAAACGTGCGTTGGGGTCATACCAGTTTAATCGTTGTGTGGCTTCCCACGCAGTAGAATCCAGAGAATCGTAACTGGGTAGAGGCACTGAGAATTCTGTTAGATATTCCTACCAGCAGTAGAATTCCCTCGGAAGAGGTCATCATGGCTGTTAAGTTTAAATCTGTAGCAAGAATATGCCGCAAATGTCTCCAATCTGCGCTTCCCCCCCCCTCAAACCACGAGTGCTGCAAAACACTAGACAGATCGTGGTGTCCTATCAGTTATCTTCTTGCCTGACCTTGATCACTTGCGATTCAAGGGGTGCAGGCTGGCAGCCCTCCAGCAATTAGTATTCAGTGTTGAACATGGAGGTTCCACATAACCTTCATGGCTTATAGCTATTGCTACATCTCCCTTCCTCCGTGAATATGTCTAACCCCCTTTCAGAACCACCCCAGTGAGGAGCCATCACCACATCTTGTGGCAGCGAGTTGCATAGGTTAATTATTTGGTGTGTGAAGAAGTCCTTCCTGTTGCCTGTCTTTAATCAGCTGCCGCTCACTTTTATTGGGTAACCCCCAAGTCCTCCTATGGTGAGAGAGGGAGAAAAACCTCTCTCTGCATACTCCCTTCAGGCAAGGCGTCATGTTCTAAACCTCGGCCACATTCCCTGTAAGCACTCAACTGTATGTTGGCTGCTTAAAAATACAGAAAACAGTCTGGGACATCCCACAACACGCGTATATCTTGTTCCACTACTTTTTTGTCTTTTCGAATGATCAAGTTTCATGCTTTGATTGTATCGATTTGTTTCCCAAAATAAAGAATCCTGGAAATTGCGTGCTTTTTTTGCAGACAGGTGTTTTTGCTAGCATAGCTTGTCTCCTACTGCTGCAAACGCTGCCAGTTGCCTCATCTGCACTCCCGCAGGTGTGTGTACACAAATACTGCAACAAACGCTTTATTGATTTTGCATGTCCACAGCTTGGTGTTGAAATGAACACAGAAGGTGCTCCCTCTGTTTCCTATCCCTCCCTCCCTTCAAGGAGCTCAGCAAAGGTTTCTTCCCATCATTTTATCCTCACAACAACCCTGTGAGGTAAGCTAGTCTGTATGGGTTTTTTTTCTTTTGCTTTAGAAATATATGCAAATATAAGAGATTAATTGACCAACTAAAACTGATTCCATTCATCAGCTAGCAGTGCAATCCTGAGTATGTCTACAGTACTTGGAATTAAGAACAATTGTATTAAATGGGCCTTACTCCCTTGTAAGTACAGGTGGGCCCCCATATTCACTGATCCGCTATCCACGGTTTCAGTTATCCACGGATCGCGGGGACACCCCCCCCCCCAGGCTTTTACTTTTTTCCCAGTAAGCTTTGTTTCTTCCTTAAACAAACAGGAGAAGCAGCCTCTGGATGCTTACTGCAGGCAAGTAGAACGAGACTAAGTCCTAGAGAGGCTCTGCAAGGTTAACAGAAACCTTGCAGAGCCTCTCTAGGACTTAGTCTCGTTCTACTTGCCTGCAATGGAAGCTGCTTCTCTGTTTATTTTAAGGAAGAAACAAAGCTTGCTGAAAGAAAAATAAGAGCTGGGGGGGGCAAGCATGTCTGCCTGCAGGGGAGGCAGGGTGGGGGGGCCCTCAGGAAACCATGGAGGGGGTGTTCGCTCTTATCCACGGTTTCAGGTATCTACGGAGGGGCCTGGAACATATCCCCAGTGGATATGGGGGCCCACCTGTATATTAAACACAACCAAATCTCACATCTTTTGCCTGAAGGAGAAAATGAAAATTGACTCCTTACTATTGAGAGACGGCATGTGGACTACATATATTTTGTTCATGTCATGGGTTTGCATGGGTTGGGTGGTAGGAGACGAAAGCAGCAATAAGTGAAAGAAAAATAAGAGCTGAAAGAAAAATCAGAGCTGGGGGGGTGCGCACGCCTGCCCACAGGGGAGGCAGGGCGGGGGCCCCTCAGGAAACCATGGAGGGGGTGTTCGCTCCTATCCACGGTTTCAAGTATCCACGGAGGGGCCTGGAACATATCCCCAGCGGATATGGGGGGAGTACTGTATATTTAGGATTGCAGCCTAAGATTTCTTTAATAGGTTGATAGCCCAATAACTGCCCACGCAATGGACAGTGTTACAAACATCCACCATCTGCAATTGGGTGCAGCAGGCATCCTTGTTGGGGGTGCTGGCTTCCCATCTGCTTTTCAGAGGTGTGACAACAAGTCAGCCATAAAGCCACAACTGAAAGGAGGCACATGTACAAACCAGTGGGCCACATCACGTCAAAGACTCATAGCAAAACAAGAAGGGGTTGGGGGTGTGTGCGAGCGAACCAGGGCTGCACAACTTGGGTACTTTCTGTTTCTCTTGTATATGAAGCACTTCTGATGCACAAAACGGCTTGTAGTTGTGACTGACTTTTGCCTCCACAACATACTGTGATGTGAGGTCACTGTGATGGTGGCCAGCCACCATCAATTGATGGGGAAACAGCACAAACCTAAATCGAAGTCTGACTAGGATCAATGCTATTTAATGCTTCAGGTAATCATTAACAGAGCACCAGCAGTAACAGAAAAACAGGTCTCTGCTCTAGGAACTTACAATCTTCATTTTGACAGAAGACAGACTGAGGGAAGGGAGGTGAGAAAGACAGGGCAAAGGTAGCTAGGAAAAAATATGTGGGAAGAGGACTTCCTGCCCAGGGTGTTATTATTTGTATTAATGTTAATGTTTAATCACATTAACATAAATTTCCAAGTGCTTTGTCTTCTTTTGCACCTGCTGGCCAGGAAGTGGGAAGAATCGTGGAGAAAGTTTCTTTCTTCCTGAGAAATTGGATAGGAAGCTGTAGGCAACATTTGCCTGTTTTTGTTGTTGTTGTTGAAAAGCGGTATATCAATACTCGTCGTCATAATAATACTCGTAATTTTTTTGCGAGTAAGAACACTTGAGACTTGTTTTGAAACAGGAACTAAGCCAGGAATATTGCTGAGATGCGCACAGGGATGGATGGTCTCTTATTGTGACTTGACCAAGGTCATCGTATCTGAGTCCCTAGCAGACGTGCAACTGGAACTCAAGTCTGACCAATTCGAGACCAGCCATCTAACTTCCGGACTGCTCAGGCTTTCACGGGGTCTTGCCCACAAGTTTTTTAAGAACTTACCCACCACCCTTTGTCTACGTCTTGTAGTATACATGGTGCCTCCCCTCCCCCCTTCTATCCTCACAAAAGCTCGTGATCGAAGCAAATTAGGCTGATGGAGGGTGTGACTGGTGGTCCAAGGTTGTTGAGTGGGGGGGGGGGTTTGAACCCAGGTGCCGCTGATGAAAGTCCAGTAACAACTGGCACTGACTGGCAGTAGCTCTCCTCCAGGGGTCTTTCTTGACCCTACGTGGGGCAGCTGCCAGGGATTGAACCCGGGACTGTCAGTCTGAAAAGCAGGGGCTCCACCACTAGTAGGGTCTCCCACTACTGGGCACCAGCCAAGTCTTCCAGGAAGTGTCCAGGTTCCTCTTTTGTTACAATTTCAGAGGCTGTTGGGACGAACCCCTGTGTTGATCTTATTACATATTTTAGGCTTCGCATAGAGCAGGCTGGTTTTCTTCCATTCTGTGGGCTGTTTGGTCCCACAGCTTACAGTTTTGTTCTCTGTGCACACACACACACACACACACACACACACACACACACACACACACACACACACACACACCATGCTGCACACACACATATCACACGCCAACTGGATAACACTTCAAGCCTCTGACAAAGCAGGGCTCCAGGCCACGAACACGAAACCTGCTAGTCGTTAATGGGTCACAAGACTCTGCGAAGTTGTTTTTTCCTTTCTTACAGAGGCAAATCATCTCCCCCCCCCTCCGAAGCCTCTCATCTCTGCCCACTTTGAAAGCACTTGCCCCCAAGGAAGCGGGACTCATTTTGGGTCCATGCACAGCCCAGACGTTTGCCAGCTCAGCACAAAACCCCGCACGGTTGCGTTGCTAAGCCGAGGCGCTGGGACCCAGACTCTCTTTTGTGCCTGCAGACACGTTATTAAAGGGGAATGCGGACTGGCAGCCAAAAACTGGCTGGCACAGAGAGTGTTTTTGGTGCCTGCCTGCTTTTCTGTTTCCCCAGCGGGGCTAAAAGCAACGAGCGAACCCAGAACATGTGCTGAGAGGGGCTTAAAGAAGCAGCCTTGCAAGCCCGGAGTTTATTTTCGTTTCGGCATACAGCAAAAGGAGAGAGAGAGAGAGAGAGAGAGAGAGAGAGAGAGAGAGAGAGAGAGAGAGAGAGAGAGAGAGAGAGAGAGAGAGATCTGTCACAAAAACACATTCGACCTGTGTTCACAGAAGCACAGGCCTGTTCTGTGCCTTCTAGCAGCTTGTTCAGGGGCCTGAGTGTTTCTCCTGTCCTATAGGCACCTCCGGTGGACAAGAACACAGGAATCTTTGAGTGTGAACAGACGTGCCTCTTGTGTTTGGAATGGCATGGGCGACAGCGGCTCAGTGCCTGCTGTCATGGCTGCGGAGCAGAAATGGGCCCAGCTGTGCCTGTTTGCCAAGGACAGCTCCTGCTTTCTAGCCCCAGTCTTGACGTTTGGGAATGTCTCGCCACCATGGCAGTAGTGTGGACTTGTGAATAATGCTACTACACCCACAACAGAGAGATGGCCCATTTGGACTGCTAAGTGGTCCAAACCCTGTTCACAGTCTTCAGATAAGAGCTGGCCCACCCAGCGCCAGGCCAAGTGAGGTCAGGCGGCAGACCAGACGGGCTGGAAGGCCCACTCAGTCAGCCACTCCTGGCTCCAGAGTCCAGCCCTCTTTCTCCTTGGAATTGAAAAGGAGGAGGGGAATGGAACAGGAAGTGTGGAGGAGAGGAGAGGGGTGCCTAGAGAGAGAGAGAGCATCCCCCCCACCACTCTAGCCCACCTCTCTCCTCCACACGTCCTCTTCTGCTCTTCCTTTTTGAGTCCAGCAGGAGAGGAGAAGAGGCTCCAGAGAGGAAGCAGCTGCTGCTGGTGCATCTCAGGGTGAGAGAGGAAGAGCATCATTTGGCATTGGCGCATGTCACCTGGGGGGGGGGGTCGGTTTCATATGCTCTGGCAAGCAAAAAGCTACACGAGAATCAGCCAAGCATAAGAACATAAGAACATCAGAAGAGCCCTGTTGGATCAGGCCAAAGGCCCATCTAGTCCAGCTTCCTGTATCACACAGTGGCCCCACCAGATGCCTCCGGGAGCACAAGATAACCTGTTTCCTGTTGTCACTCCCTTGCACCTGGCACAGAGAAAACCTACTTCTAAAACCAGGAGGTTGCTTATTATGGCTTGTAACCTGTGAGAGTCTTTTCCTCCATGAATCTGTCTAAACCCCTTTTAAGGGCATCTAGGCCAGGTGCCATCACCACATCCTGTGGCAAGGAGTTCCACAGATGAACACAGCATGCAAACCAGTGAGGAAAAACCCACCCCCACAAACGAACATCTCTTCGTTTTTGGAAAGGCTGTTCACACGATCCTTTTTTCCCCCCCTAATCACTTGCACGCTCCATACCATGTCTTCTCTGCTAGCCTGCCACGTTGCTCTCCCACCCCAGGGAGAGACGAATGGCCTGGGTGGTGTGACCTGACATCCTCTGAGCAGCCGACCCAGAATTCAGCTCCCAGGAGGGCCAAGGCGAGAGGGAGGGAGAAAAACAGCCGCAGCAGCAGCAGCAGCAGCCTGGGGAGGTCTGTCCAGTAGATGGCACACACAGGCTGCTTCCCTTCCTCGATGGAGAGTAACCTGACACGTCCAGACACTCCCTGGGACTGGATCTGCCAGGGGCTGAACACAGGGAACCAGGAAATGCCAGCGAGCTGCTGCGCTCCCGTGAGGTCCGCCGCCGCTCCAGAAAGACGAAGAAGGTCCGACTCCGATTCCTGCTGCTGCTGCTGCTGCTTTCACCGTCGGGATGGGCAATCGCTGCTGCTGCTGCGCAGGAGGCTGGTGAGTGGCTGGCTGGCGGCTTGCAAGGAAACTTTGCCGGAGGGAGGGAGCCTGAGAACAGAGGAGAGAGAAGTTGGCCACTCGCTGCTGCTGGACAGAGTTTAATTTCCCCGCGGATCCTGGGGTTTCCCTGGGCCCCAGGTCTGAAGAGCAGCAGCACAGGTGTTTTGTACCGAGCTGGGAGACAGACTAGACTAGTGGTGCTACTCCTGCAACAGGGCGACAGCAGCAGGTTCCAGGTGTGTGTGGTTTTCAAGGCGTAGTAGACAACCCCAGGAGGAGGACGCACGCAGCAGAAGGCACACCAAAGCTCTCCCGCGCCCCACGCAGCCGCGCACCTGTAGGCAAGCAAGAAGCAAACTAAGTTGGGACCCCCTTCAGTCCTGGGTCTGCCCCAGAGAATGGAGTGTTTTAGGTGGCAGGGTTGAATCTGAGACCGGTGCCCCCCAGAACCTATTCTAGTGCCAATTATTAAAGGCAGGGGTGCCTCTGAGCAGGCACAGAGTGCATGGCCCACATCAGTGAGAGACACTACTACTAGCCCAGGAGGAGGACATGGCTCTTAGGGACAGCTCCAGAACCTCCCAGTTTAGAAATCAGCCACTCATCGAAGGGCAAGAGAATCAGCTGACGGGCTACATGCCAGAAACACCAGCTCTCTAAGCACTGAATGTGGGGCGCCAACGTTTTTGCTGGTCTCTGCTCTTGTGCTTTGAAGGGATGTTTTGTTCTGCAAACAGTGGAAGGTGATTCCTTTTGCTCCATGCGGTACAAAGGTTGGAGGAGATATTCCCACGGAGGATTCCGCAATTCGTCCGTCTCTTGGCCACTCTAGTCCACCAGCAAGCATCCATTTAGGGGGCTCCAAGCCACCATGTGGGCCCTTGAGAGCCTGAACAAGGTTTGGGATGCCAATAGCTCCTTCTGCCTATATTTGGGCTGTCACCCTCCACCCCTTCTGTCCCAGATCAACTTATCCTAAATGGGAGCAGACTGGGATGATGGGGGGGGGGGGAGGCGATGGAATCTCCTTAATCCCATTCGACCCGTCTCCTGTAAACAGATAAATATCTCGTGATGGCACAGCAGAGAGCCCCTGAGCGTATTTGTGTGTGTCTCTGAAAGGCTGCTTTGAGGAGAGTAGTCCTGAAGCAAAATGCAAAAGGACAAAACAGAAGTCCTGATTTTCTGTTCTACCACAATCTTTACAGATCCTGCTGCAAGAGGGAAATAGCATCATCTAGTGGAGAGAGGAGAGTCAAGTTATTTCCCTGACTGATGAAAAGTTGTCTAGAGCAGTGGTTCTCAAACATTTTAGCACTGGGACCCACTTTTTAAAATGACACTCTATCGGGACCCACCTAGCTTTATGAGAAGCTCAAACATTTATCTCCCTATATTTACACAAGCTTGCAAACTGCAGGAGCTCAGCTGCTTGCAGGGTAATTAGCAGCTATCTTGCAAACTGCAGGAGCTCAGCTCTTTCAAAGGCAGTTAGCAGCTATCTGATTTTTGAATAGCCTCAGGGCTTGTGGCAATTACTTATCTGATCTTTCCATCACCTGGGGCCCACCAGAAATCAGGTTGCGACCCACCAAGTGGGTCCCGATCCACAGTTTGAGAAACACTGGTCTAGATATTGTGTGTGACTTTTCATTTCGGTGGTTCGTGTCTGCAAAGAAAAGCATCTTCCTTCTTCCTCCTTCTCACCCTACTGTTCTCAGCTGTGATGCTGCACTGACATAGGTGTCTCCCAACAGCACCCATTTAGAGTGCAATCCTAACCAACTTTCCAGCACCGGTGTAGCCATGCCAACAAGGGGCACACTGCATTTTGCAGTGCAGGGGCAGTCATGGAGGCCTCTTCAAGGTGAGGGAACATTTGTTCCCTTACCTCAGGGCTGCATTGCGACTGCACCAGCCCTGGAAAGTTGGTTAGGATCGCGCTGTTAAACACAGGGCTCCAACCGTAGATCGGTTGATGGGGGGTTCAATGAAGCCATCAGAGACTTTTCATCTACTCAAAGGGCACCCCTAATTAATCAAATAGCACTTCCCTTCCCCTTCATTTTAAAAGTATTAAGGTCATCCCTTAGAAAAAACTGCAGATTGCAGGCACTATCGTGGAAGAGGCAGAAACCCAAGACACCCCCCCTCCCCGGATGAAAGTTGGAGCCAGACATGTTGTAATACTTGAGTATTCAAGCCTAAGCTGTCTGTGTAGGCCTCGGAAGATAAGTTCCAGCCCTCTGAATTGGTCCAGAGGTCAATGGAGCTCTTTAAGCACTGGACAGAGATTATGACCCTTTGTTGCCTTGCAACTGTTGTTTGCACTAACTGCGACTCCCAAACAGTCTCCAGGGGCTGTCCTGCACACCCTGCAGCATCACGGTAGTCTAACTTGTAGGCTACCAGAGCATAGATAAATGTGTCCGAGTTATCTCTTGTCAGGAACCTAGAAACTTGCTTTTATTTTTAATAGACGCTGCTGAGCATTCATTGAAGGGTTCTGGAATATCCCCGAGGGAGCCAGGTTCCCATAGCTGTTGGGGAACGGGGCTTAAATGTCTTCCCCTCCTTCTCCTGAACGGCTGACGTGCAAAATGTTAACCATTTTGAAAGGGCTTTGTATGTGTGTGTGTGTGGGGCGGGGGGAGGTGGACCCACGATTCATGCTGGCCTGGCTGAATGAGGGCAGTAAGATATGCAAGGCAGGACCCATCTCTCCCTGCCCTGTGACATATTATGCAATCCTAAAGCTTTCCTGGGTTGTACCATTTCAGGCTACAACTAGAGAGCTGCATGTTTGCATCTTGCACACAGACTCTTCTGCACATAGTCAAGTTTTAGTATGGTGAATCATTTTCCCTGACGTTTTGCTGCCTTTTGACAGACAAAGAACTGGGGAGGTAGAGGAATGTTCAAACATGCAAATCCCTCCCCGCACTCCCTAAGTGGTGCAGTCCAGGAAGGACCACAAGCACTTGGTGCTACTATTGTTTCAACTGCCCCTACAACGGAGTTCATGGCATCGCTTGAGAAAGTACATTCGGCGCAATGAAAGAAGCTGGGGGTGTAGCAATGTCCCGACCGCAAGACTGTGCGTGTGTGAAAGAAGTCGGGTGCATATATGTGGGTCTGTATGTCCGCGTATGGCCAGCGGGTGGTGCAGTGGGTTAAACCGCTGAACCATGAGCTGTCGATGGAAAGGTCGGCAGTTCGAATCCGCGACGGGGTGAGCTCTTGTTGCTTGGCCAGCTCCTGCCAACCTAGCAGTTCCAAAGCATGTTAATGCGAGTAGATAAATAGGTACCGCTTGTGGGAAGGTAAACAGTACTCCGTGTTCCAGCCGCATGCTACGCGCTGCGGCATGACCACGGAGGCGTCTTCGGACAACGCTGGCTATTCGGCTTTGAAATGGGGATGATGAGCACCACACCCTAGAGTCGGACACGACTGGACTTAATTGTCAGGGGTCACCTTTACCTTTACCTATGTCCGCGAGGAGTAGGAGAGCATGTCAGAGGGTCGGGTTGTCTGAGAGCATTTTGTATTTGGTCGGGAGAGGGAGCGGCCAAATTGCTCCGGTGAGCTCTTCTGTTCTTGTCCATTCTAATCATTCCCAGCGGATCCAACTGAGGCCGGGAGATGCCTTCCACCTTCAGAGGAACGAGGGGGGGGGATTAGCCTGCAGACAGTCTCAGAATAGTCGTCCCCGGCAGGCGACTTGTCAAAATGCTCCGCCAACCGATACAAGAGGAAAGCAGCTCGGAAAATGGGCACAGGACTTTGTCTTTCTGGGGAAACAAGCCAGCCAGGGATGCCGACGATTATATTTAAAGTGGAGCTATTTTAATTGCAACGCCCTGTAGTGTCGCCGGACAGAGGGAAGCTGATGCACAGGTGGTGAGAGATGGGTCAGAAAGCTGCAACCCCCACCCCCGTGCCTCTCTCACGAGGCTCTGCTTGCTCCTGTTTATGTGACGAGATGGCAGCAGACTCCTCGGGGTGTACAGTGGCTCCCTTGGCAGACGTAGCCGCTTCCTGAGGTTGTGTATGAAACAGATTCTGGAAAGAAAATTAAGCTTCGGAGTCTGGACTGTTGTGACTACTCCACCCCCCCACCCCCCCACACAAGTGCCTGAAACAATTCAACAGGTGTAGCTTCTCTTGGCCTAGAGATGCAGTGCTTCAGTGCTTCAGCAGCCGTCAACCTTTGCAGAGGACGGGGGAGTGGTAACCCTGTTCCTACTCTCTGTGATGGCGTTTCTGTCCTGGACCTCAGCAGAGGGTGGCGGGGGGGGAGCTACTTAGCAGAAAGGTTATTTGGAGATCTAAGGGTATCGTGACAACGTTATTTTCTGTTTTTGGAAGAATGAGTAACATCTTGTTTGGAGAACAGTCCAGGAAGCGTTTTGTTTGTTTTGTAATGATCCTGTGACTTGTGGGATGGTGGCGTCCTTCCATATGGCAAGCTACTATTTCTGAGGCCTCTGTAGATGTTGTCAACATCTCATTCCTCTTGGCTGGGTTTTCTAATAATGGGACTTCATCTGTCAGATTCATTAAATAGCCAGTTCTTAATTCTGTTCTCTGCATACTCTTCCTGCATGTAGAAAAAGAGCAAGTCAGGGACAAGGCTAAGCAGATCTCTCCTCCCTAGTTTTCTAAAAGCAAGGAGTTTCTTTCATGGGGAAGCCAGTCAAACATGCACATTCGACCCCTGCAGCCTGCAAGGGAGACACTCCAGGAAAAGCATTACTTCTTCATTTCACTACTAGTCGTGGAGCATTGATTTCTTTGGAAAATAAAAACGAACACCGACAACAAGAAGAGCAAGCGTATTTGACTCCAGAAAAAGACTTGGCAGCGCTGGATTTCCAGGAAATAAACTGCAGCGACAGAAAAACTCTGTGTGTCTCTGTGCAGAAGAGCAGACATTATGGAAATTCGCTGGCAGCGAAGATGGCGTGTGGTTTTGGGAAGAGGAGGGTTGGCGGCTTGTTCTGAACAGATGATATTGTTTGCCTCCTGCCAGGATTTGGCCGAAGTGCGCATGATGTACAATGCCGTTGGTCAGCGTGTGAGCCCTTCCCTCCTCCCACTTTCCCTGGCAAAGGGCTGAAATTCAACAGGTGCTGCGGAAGTATCCCCCAGCACTCCAATCAGCAGGCTGAAAAGAGCTGCACCCTATTGAATTGTAGCCGACGAAGGTGCAGCACTTGCCTCACAGGAACTGGGGACAAAAACTTCAAGAAGCGTCATGGGATGTGTAGAATATGTATCATATAATACAGCCTTGTGAGATTCCTGCATTGGATCAACAATTGCCTGTACCTACAGTGGGGAATTTTGTGCACTAACCGGGTTGACCACATATTTATACGACACAAAGTTGATGACCCGAAAAAACCTAAACCTAAAATACCTTCTGGGGCTGAAAATAAAGACTCACAGAATGTCCATCAAGAAAAGCAAGACTGGCTGACCAGAACATAAAACAGCTCAAGCATTTTGGGCTTGTTTTTTGCTTTAATTCGGGGTCAGTGGCCAGAGACAAGGGCCAGTCCCCCCGGGCCCCGTCCCCCCAGAGTCATTTTTCAAGGCTGTACAACTTAGGTGAACAGACAGCAGTCATTCATTTATTTTATGCATTTGTTTTACACATCTATGCTGCACCTTTAAAGATAAACTCCTCATTTGAGCTGCACCACTCCATGTCGTAAGCCCAAACTGCTGGCTCTGCCCCCAGAACAGGCCCAGCACCCGGACTCTGCTTGCAGAATGCAACCTTAGCGAGGCTGAATCGCAGCAAACGTGTACAGGTGGGCCCCCATATCCATTGATTCACTATCCACAGTTTCAGTTATCCACGGATCGTGGGGAAACCCCCCCCCCCCCAGGCTTTTACTTTTTTCCCAGTAAGCTTCGTTTCTTCCTTAAAGAAACAGGAGAAGTTATTACAGGCAAGTAGAATGAGACTAAGTACTAGAGAGGCTCTGCAAGGTTAACAGAAACCTTGCAGAGCCTCTGTAGGACTTAGTCTCGTTCTACTTGCCTGCAATGGAGGCTGCTTCTCTGTTTGTTTTAAGGAAGAAACAAAGCTTGCTGAAAGAAAAATAAGAGCTGGGGGGGGGGAGCATGCCTGCCTGCAGGGGAGGCAGGGTGGGGGGGCCCTCAGGAAACCATGGAGGGGGTGTTCGCTCTTATCCACGGTTTCAGGTATCCACGGAGGGGCCTGGAACATATCCCCAGCGGATATGGGGGCCCACCTGTATTACTAAGCTGGCAGGCAAGCAGAACACAACCCACCTGGTAGATCTTCTGTGCAAACTCTCCGGAGTGTGGCACGTTCACAGTTGGTGGTCAAGGGGCATTAAATACTGGAAATGGTGGCCAAAGTCTTGGCAGAGGGGTCCGAGCTTCTGAAATTTATCCCCCCCCCCTTTCTGTCTCTTTTGTTGCAGGAACTGCCCTTCACCGTTTAAGAGGAAAAAAGAGAAACCAGGTAAAGATTTTGGCTCCGCAACTTTGGGGGCTGAGCATGGAAGCGAAGCATGGAGCCCACTAACGACATTTCTTATTGATGCTAAGTTGAAAAGCAGGGGAGGGTGGGGGGGGGAGCAGCAATGAGATGCTCCATTTATCTCTCCGTGGATCTTGCTCTGGAGAGATCTAATTTCTGGAAAGCTCGGAGACAGAGCTGAATGCTGAAGGATGGCAAAGCTAGCAACTTACATGAATAAAATTTCAATGAGTAGGAGTTGATAGGCAGGCCCTGTTTGATGGATAGGCCTGTTTGATGGGCCGGCCTATCCATAAAGTCAACTGAGGTGGTTGCCTCAGGCAGCGGATTGGTGGGGCACCTGCCTCCATTCGCCTGCCTCTACTGCTCCTTTTCTTTTTCCTACTCTCTGGATTTGAAAAGGAAGTGGGGAATATAGCAGAAAAGGAAGTGTGAAGAGGAGAGTGGTGGGCTAGAGCGGGTGCTCTAGGAAGGGAGTGGAAGAGGAAGTGGGGAGGAGAGGAGTGGAGGACTGGTCCATCTCCAGGGCTTGAAAGCGGCGGGAGGAAGAGGAATGGAGGTGGTGGCACTGGCCACCAGTGCCTCACACGCCAAGAGTAGAAAAGAGGGGATTGATAGTCTCTGGTAAACAGGGACAGACTGTTGAAGCCTATGTAGAGACCAGGCGGATTTTGTCTGCACTGAGACTCACTTACATCACCTTAGGAACAACTTAGGGAACATCCTAATTCAGACTGTCTGCTTTGAGCTGAAAACTTTCCCCCTAAAAACAAGTCAGCAGGAGCCAAGGGCAACAAGCCGAACACAGCTACCTGGCTGCTCGGAGCAGCCCAAGCCTTGCAAAACACCCATTCTTTGACACGCAGGCAGCTGAGGACAACGTTGGTGGAGAAACAAACAGACTGTTCCCAGGATTATTCTTGGAGGGCTTGAAAGAAAAACCCAGTCCTTGTGTTCTGCCTGCCGGGTGTTGTCATGGACACTGGGGGTCCGTAGCACACCCCTGCCTTGCGGGAAGCTGTCTTGCCAGAGAAAGGGGGGGGGGCTGCAACCAGCTCTGCTCTCCTCTGGGTTAAACATTTGCAGAGGTCACAATGAGGGGAGTTCCGCCTGAGCACAGGATCCGTTTGGCCTTCAGCTAAACAGAGCAATAAACGAGGTCCTCAATTCACACGAAGAGTCTCAGAGAGCGGGACCAGACGATCTGCGCACTGCAACCAACAACGCATGAGGCAGACGAACCATTTTTGCACACATGCCCTTAACGTCCGTGTGCATCGGTAGTGGGAACTCGGCTTTTTATTATTATAGCTTTCCTTATGTTGTTGTAGAAACGCATTGGGGAGGGGGTTTGGTTCCCATTTTGCCTTCACGAAGAATAAAGAATTTGGACTTTGTGAAATATTTGGATTTAATAGGGATGCAGAAGTGCCCTGGGCTCCACTAGACAGGACCTGGGTTTGAAATTGTATGAAGAAATGCTACTGCTGGAAGCTTATTGGGAGGCTTCCAGAATCCACACATTTTCAGAAGTTTTCCCCAAACTTCTAGAAGGTTTCTAGAACCATTTTCTAGATTTTAGAAACTTGCTCCTGTTTAAAAACGGAAGCTTGCATTTCTTCAGATTTTGCAGGAGTCCCCATGTCCTTGTTTAGCATTAAGTTCCTATTGTTTTTAAAGTGTCCTGATATTAATTAGCTGTCTTCCTCTCTGCCAGCTGTTTCTGCTACAGGTTCAAGAATCAGTAAGCCAACTCCACAGCACTCGGAGATCAAGAAGGTAACCCCCTTCCAGGAGACTGGTCCCAGTTGCGCCAGAGAGTATTCCACTTCTGCACTCACGGTAATGTCTGGGCCAAGTCGGTGTTTTGTTGCCTTGAGTTTGAAGACCAAACTCATATCCTCTTTCTCCACCCAATTTCATACATACAAGCAATGACCTCAATTGCAACCCATCACACCCCAGTGCCCCCCTCCTTTTTGGATCTCAGTGGGGAGAGGACCAAGACTGAACTCCTTCAGCGGGTTAAAGGGGCGTGGGGGGGCTCACACCTCTTCTGGGCATGTACCAGGGATGTGGATCAAGTCTCTGACTCCAAGTCTCGAGGCAAGTCTCAGGTCTCTGGGTCCAAGTCTCGAGTCAAGTCTTTGCCTCCAAGTCCCAAGTCTTTGGTTGCGAGTCCCTATCTATTAAATGGGGAAAATGGGTTTAAACCTGAATAAAATTGGACCTGTTGTAAAAGGCTCCAAGTCTCGAGTTGAGTCTTTCGAGTCTTTTACAATCACTGAGTCAAGTCCGAGTCGAGTCATTGCTGCGACTTGAGTCCGACTCGAGTCTGAGTCAATAGACTCAAGTCTGTATCACTGGCACGTACCTCCTAATCGTTCTCGATCTCGGTCTGCAAGAACCCATAACAGTAAATAGCGGCACAACGGCCACTTTTGAGGCAGGTCTAAGTCCAAGCAAAGGTGCCATAGATCCCCCTCCTCTAGCTCATCTTCAAGGAGGTTCTCAGTGACCCCTGTTCCCCGGCTACATGGATAGGAGGGGAGCATTCAAGGCCCCCACCAAGTCTCCTGCCCGTACCCCCCCCCCCGGGTTACCCTGCCAGGGCTTGGACTGAAAAGGGGGGACCACTGGTGACTCCCAAGGGGGTCTCTCCCATTGGTCTCTCCCAAGGGGGGAGACTGGTCCACGGGTTCCACAGACACGGAGGAGGGAGGATGGTGGGAAGATGTGGATGCTCTGACACACAGCCAGGACTGGCTTTTCACAGCAGACGTATTCCCCATGTTTTGGCAAGTAAATCGTCCTGCAACTCTCCCACCACCTGCTACCACTGAGCGATGGCCCTTTCCCTGCTGGCAGTTATTCTTCATGAACGTGGGGTTGCATGTGTGTATGGGGACGTGTGTGCCCGTGTGGCCACATGGCAGCCCTCCCACTCTTGGAGACCATGAACTGGGTAGCAGAGTGGAAGGCCGACATGTCTGACCTGTGGAGCGCAAGCAGGCCCAGGGCAATGCTCCTGCACAGCTTCCCTTCATTTCGATGAGGCCTGTGCTGGAGAACTTCCCAGTGGATCAGGCTGCCTGCCAAGAAATGGGGGTGGTGACGGAGGCCACCATCTGGAAGGCCTTGCACTTCAATGTCTAGGGCCAGTCAGATTGATGTAGGTTTTACCTTTCTCAGTGTTTCTCTCTCTCAAAGGAATTTGATGCTGCTCCGGTTTATGACGATGTGTCGGACTTCCCGGTCTACGCCACCGTGAGCAAGCCCAAACACCTGAGGTGCGACAACAGCAGCGTACACTATGCAGACATCCAGGTCTTCAGCAAGAGCCGGGACCGCTCTGTGGAGGAGGTGAAGAGCATTCAGACCCAGAACGCCACAGAGTATGCCACCCTCAACTTCCCCCGGGCCACGATGAAATACGACAGCAAGAACGGAACCCTCGTGTAAGAGGCCTCTCACCGTCTTTCGGCAACAGGAGCGTTTCACAGACAGAGATGCTACCGGTTTCATGGCTGGCGTCCAACTGCAGGTCTCTCTCGGCCTGTGGACGCCCCCTCGAGGGTCCTTGCCTTTCAGCTACGGCTGGCTTGTGACGTTGCGATGGGAGGAAAAGTTTCCCCTTGGTGTGCCAGGAAAACGACCCTAACGAGGCAGGTTTCCCTTCTTCTGGGCTCACGTTTACGATATGGAGAGGCCACGCGGATCACCAGCCATGTGGTTCGGTGGGCGCAACTGGGAATTTGATCATCAAATTTTGATGATGGCCGTAGACATTTGTGAGAATGTTCTTCATATCAACAGTTGCTGGGGTTGTGACCCCATCAAAGAGATTATGAAATTTCAACTGGGGAGGGCTGTTAGGGAGTGGCTTTTCTTCTAAGTAAACTGGTCCCAACACCATCTAAAAATATTACTGCAAACTATTGTGAGTCAAGGAGATTAGAAACATGTTCATGAGAGCGGCTGTTAACTCAGCCATCAAGAGTTTTTCCTATGAAAAGGGAGGGAACGTCCTTGGTTCGCTGGAAATTCAGATCTCCTATTTGGAACGCACTTATTGTCTGCAGTGTAAGAGGTGGACAAAACCGTTGGGCGCTGAGCTTCCATCACCATTTATGGGGAAAAGGGTCAAACATGGTCCACAGTATAAACACCCCTCCACGTATCGCCTTCCCCCTGCCTTCACAGATGAAAATGGGGACACGCTAGGATCTCATCTCTCACATAAGCCTCCCCCTTTCCCTACCATCACTGGACATTGCTGAAGGCCCTACTCTGCCTCCTTTTGGCTGGATTCATTAACTCTGCAATAGCCTGTCCTCCATGGGTTTAAAAACCAAGAGGGTGTTCTTTAGTTGTCCTACAGGTCAGAAGTTCTCAAAAGTTCAGAATGGCAAGCTGTGTAACACAGTATGTTGCTTTGGGGGTTATATGCAGTACTTTCGAGGTATGTCCCCTGGAGACGAGACACAGGCGATGATGCTCCTAGAGACCTTGGGGAGGAATCCTGAAGAGGGACACTGTCAACCTAGAGCAGTGTTTCCCAAACTTTTTCGACCAACGACTCCCTTGACCATTGGCGACACTTGGCCGCGGCTCCCCATTACATTATGTTGATGCCTGCCAATTGGTATTGCACTGTATTCCGAGAGGATTCCGTGGCACTCCGCGGCTCCCCTGGTGGGTATCCGCAGCTCCCCTGGGAGCCACGCTTCCCAGTATGGGAACCACTGACCTAGAGGCAAAAATAGGGAGGACAGGACAGGAACGTCCAGCAATCAAGGACCAGGAAAGAGGGGCAGTTTCGGGTACCTAGGAATGCTGTAGTTGGAGAATATCTGTCGAGAATACAAGATGTAAGTGGAGTTGATTGTACCATGTTGTTTG
Source organism: Plestiodon gilberti rubricaudatus (assembly GCA_026170595.1). Lineage (NCBI taxonomy): Eukaryota > Metazoa > Chordata > Lepidosauria > Squamata > Scincidae > Plestiodon > Plestiodon gilberti. The sequence continues at coordinate 22,507,809 of JANXHW010000012.1, forward strand.
ATTCCAGAGTGTGGTCTGAAAGCACAAGATACAGTAGTTATCTTACTGAAGCGAAGTAGGTCTAGTTAAGTTTCCATTTCCAGGTGCATTAAAAGTTCCCCAATGGAAGAAAAAAGATATATAGTGAATAAGTAAAAATCATAGGTCTGGCGTACAAGATTCTTCTGGAGGGGGGAAAAGTCACCCCAAGGTGTTCTTCCAACTCTCTTTCCCTGCAATGAAGCTGTCTTCTGAATGGACTACGCTACAGTGTTTGGTAGAACTGTATGTTTCCACATCCTAAAATGAGCTTCTTTTCTAGAACAGGGTAGGCAACACAAGGCTTGCCAAAGCTATTTCATGACGTGGGAAATTACAATCAGGGTTACAATCTACGGATGTGATTGCCATAGATGGTAGGGGCTTCTCTTTGGTACAGTCAGAATCTGTAGCAGGGGGCACGGGGTGGTTAACCACAAGTTGGTCTGCTCAGAGAAAAAAATGGGGAGATTTGTAGGCAGCGCCCCATTCCCATATTGCTGTGCCCTCACCTCAGTCGTAGAGAGCAACTCGTCTTTATTAGGGAAGAAACGAGGCTCTCTTTTGGAAAACGTTTTGGGGTGAGAGCAGAAAATCAAATGTTAGCCAAACACCAGTTCAGTCTGCGTGTGGCTGCAACCCTGCCGTCTAAATGCACTTTGTTGTCATGAAAAAATTGGTTCTTCCATTTACCGTATTCATCCATACCCGTCAAAACTAGAAATGGACTGCATGAAATTTGTTTTCTAACTACGTCATTTGATTGGATGGGATAAATAGGGCTTTTTGTCGTATTCTGCACTCAAAGTAACAACAGCAACAGAAACTGCCCTCAATTAAGTTCCAGAAAACCTGGGCTTGTATTTTATCCCCAGTTGCCCAGGGGGACGCCAAGCTTGTCTACGGATCTAGTATAACATGCTCAGTTTTAAAGGTACGATATCTCTACCAGATAATCAAATGCTCTGCAAAAAAAAAAAAAGGAGAAATAATACCGCAGTTTTGCCTGTTTAACTGGCGTTAACTAGATAAAATGTGAACATTTAATGTGTTTTGAAATTATTTATCTGAATAACTTAATTTTTTTTTTGCACTGAATTATATAAATCATGAAGACAAATCTACTGGGTTTTCTGTACCTATTTATTTTCACAACTAGAATGAGATCAGAGCAGGAATGGGTGATGTGGGATACCTGAGATGTTCCTGTCGGACTGGTGAGCCAGAATGCTGATAGTCTCAAACTTCACTTTTAAAAACCCATGCTTCTAGACCTCAAGGTAGAAGGAATGAATGCTTAAAATCTCAAAAGGCAGGGGGTAAATATGTTGTGAAATATTGTAACTTCCGAGCTGATCTCATGATTTTAAGAGGTTTAGTTGGGATTTGTCATATTGGGGCTAACAATAGCAAGACTTTAGTCACCCTTGGCTAAAAATGTAACTGGCGTCAGTTACAGAATATCTGTTGCTGAAATCCTTGGACAAATTACCATGGTAAATGTGACACCATGCGCCCTGTCAAACCAGTGTTTTCTGGCATTGAAACGGAACATGAGATCTCAGTTGCTGATCATCTACAAAACATTTTGAGAGCGTTTGCTTCTTTTCCTATGTTGGAAATGGTAAAAAAAATAGCATCACCGAGGACCTGGGCTTCTTTTACATGACAATTAGCAGCACCTCTTTGCAGGGATGTGGATCAAGTCTCTGACTCCAAGTCTCAAGTCAAGTCCCAAGTCTTCACCCCCAAGTCCCGAGTCTTTCGTTGCGAGTTGCGAGTCCCTATCTATTAAATGGGGAAAACAGGTTTTAAACCTGGATAACATTGGACTTGTAAAAGGCTCCAAGTCTCGAGTCGAGTCTTTTGAGTCTTTTACAACTGCCGAGTCAAGTCCGAGTCGAGTCACTGACGCGACTTGAGTCCAACACAAGTGCGAGTCAATAGACTCAAGCCTACATCACTGCCTCTTTGCAAAGGAGGTTAATTATATGCTAATGTAAACCATCAAGTGTTGCTTATGGTTTAGGAAATGTGAGCCACCCAGATAGTACGTACATCCTCGCCTCACATGAACCTTCAATGTAAAGCCCTTCAACAGGTACATCTTAGTTTGCCAAGCCTTGAAAAAGCAGATGTGCCTGACCTCTGAAATGAGGTTACATCAGTGAAAGTGGACTGTATGTTTCGCTGGTGCTTTGAAGCTTAGTGATGAATGTATGTGGGTGATGCTTTTTCTGGAAATCCAGAAAGTCTTGTTCTGGTTCTTACCTGTCCTTACTCACGTTTACTGCCACGCACGCACTGAACAACGAATAAAAGTTGTTTCACTTTAAGGTTATAAAATGGTTCACATGACTTTAATGCGCTGAATCTTGACAGTTCCGAATGGGCAATGTACAGAATTGAGCTGTTTGCTATTCTAGTCACAATTATATGAAGGAAAGTTATACCTGCTTATTTTCAGTAATCTCAAAGCTGAGAAGCAGAAAAATCTGTATATACACCAAGTAATTCTTATTTTGTGATAATGATTTGTACAATGAACAGTATAGTAAAACTAAAAGTATGATACTAAAAGGAAAAATTCTGGAAAACATCTCAGACTCTGTGGAAAATGTTTTTAAAAGGATTTTTTTTCCTCTCTCAACTTTTGATTAATTGTTCATGAAATGACTGGAAATGGTTAATAATAAAGAATTTCCTGGCTCCTGGATCTAGGGGTTGCATATCTTATTACTGAAAATAAATATTTTTGTATTGAACGTTGTTGCTGGTTTCTGATTGCTCCTTGTGAAAAACTGTCAGCAATGTATATGATTTTGTTGTGAAGCCTGTTATGATGACCAAGGCACATGGTCTATCCCTATTTGATTAGCATCTTTAAGGTCATCCAGGGTTTAATCGGAGCTCACTAGGGCTGAGCACGTCCCACCTGAATTCAAAGGTTCAATAAAGAGAAGAGGGCCTCTAAATACTGTACATAGTGCATGATTCCCCTCACCCCTGAGGAACAGAATTCGGTCCTTCCTAACCTGCAATTTAAATTCTGGCAACTCTACGGCAGGGCAGGCCAATGATCATCCTCTTGAGTAGTCCATGCATTTGAAGCCCCCCCCCCCACATACCTACCCTCCCCCCCCCCCAAGTTGCACTGATGATGTGTTGTACATTTTGCAAAGCACTGAGGATCTCATTCAGTCTCACCATATAAGTGAGTGTTTGGTGATCCTGAGGGATGCACTTGCTAAGGAGAATAAGAACAGGCCAAGTCAGTCCAATGTAGGTCAGAACTATTTGCAAGCCTGGCAGCAGCTGGATGCGTCGTCTGGATGCTCTGCAGAGCTGAACCATCGAATGCTCCTCCATAGATTAACGCCACACACGCATATGGAAAACTGCCTCGCCTGGGAAAAGGCTGCATGCAATGCAATGCAATGCAACCCTACCCACGCTTACCTGCGAGTAAGCAAGCCCCAATGGGATTCCAATATACTGTACATAGGCTCTGAAGCCACAGAGCTCCTTGGCGCCGTCCCGCTCTGGGCCGCCAGGGGGCAGGCGCGGCCGCGGCCCCGTCTCCACGGCAACGGGCGCGCGCCAGCCCTGCCACCTGCGGGAGGTGGTCCTGCCGGCCGCGCGCGCCGCTGCCCCGGGAAGGAAGGAAGGAAGCGCGCGCACCGGCGGAGAGCTGCGGAGGGGACGCGCGGAGGTGGCGGGTAAGCGGCCCTGGCCGGTGCATTAGTTCTTCCGCGTCTTCCTCCCCCCAGAGGCGAGCCCCCCCCCCCGAGGCGTTGCGGGGGCGCTTTGCTCTCACCCACCCCCGGAGAGTAATTTGCCCTGGGGAGGGGAGGAAGCAGCGCTGCAAAAATGAAACTTGCTGAAGTTGGGCAGTACTGAGTCAGGCCCTTGGTCCCTCTGGCTCAGGGTTGTCAACACGGGCTGGCAGCAGCACTTGCCTGGAGAGATGGTGCATGGGACCTTCTGCATGCTCTCTGCTGCACCAATGTGCAAGTCTGTTGCTATTGCAAAAGGGCGGGGAGGGGTCTTGTCTTCTCTGCTTCGTCCAAACAAACAAAAAAGTGCCATATGGGATATCTCAAGCATTTTGCTCTCCCCTCCACCGTTGACACAGTGGTTGGCATATCAGAAAGTTTAAATCAAAAGAAACAAGTAGGGGTGGGTGGGTGAAGGGATAAGGGACAAATCTGATTGACTCCCTGACATGGCTTAACAACACAATTTTGTCACAGATGCCTGGAACTTTGTGGAAGAATTGAGCACTTGTAGGAAACATATTTATATGCGCAAGAATTGAGCACTTGTAGGAAACATATTTATATGTGCATTCTGCTACTTTGATGGCATTATCCTTCTGCTGTTGTAAACCCCCCCCCCCCCCACCCCCATCTTCTGGTTGTTCACTGCAGGTGATCTGAGAAGATGATGTCTCCTTTAAGGCTGGAAAATGAGCAGTGCTTTAATAGCACAGCACGATTATGCTTTTCTAACAGCGACGTTTGGGCAGAGAGCTTTCGTTGACCTGATCCAGCTTCCTAATGGCTGACACGGGGACCCCTGCAGAACTGGGACCCGGTAACCCACCCCAGCCAGCAGAAACTTCAGTAAGTGTTCCAGCATTTCTTCCTGAATAACCAGAGAGGAGGCAAAAAGGGGAACGATTTGAAAGGCACAGGTTATAAGCCCTTCTCCAAACGATTCTATCAGTCTTGATTTGTTTGGTCTTTCTGTGATGAGGTTGTATGGTAGATATAAATAGAAAACAGGCTTAAGTAACTTCCATGAAACTTATTCCACATGTCATGTACCCAGAACAATTTACTCTGTATTGTATCCAAACGACAGAGCAATGCAGTCATGCCAAAAACAAACAAACCAAAAACAAAACCCAACAGCAGTGCGTTTTTATATAACTGTAACGAAAAACATTTGTGCCATATGCTTGCAGTGCAATCATCCTTTCGTATTTGCATAAAGTTTTGTGCTATATAGTTTATTGAAGGATGTGGGGAATAAAAGGGCTATTCAGGGAATAAAAAGAGCATTCCCCCCCCCCCCCAATAATTCGCAAAGATTTGGTCTAGAGAGGCATTCATGGGGTTGAGACAGGGCATTTGTGGGAGAGTGCTTGTGTTTGATGGGAACTGGCCACCAGAGGTCTCTATCATCAACCAATTCTAAATTTGGTGATGGTCAAGGTGACCAGACTGTTCAAAACAGCACCCATAAAATGTCCAGGAGTGGGGGGGAGGCCTGTTTGGGGTGGGCTCAGGGGAAGCCTGTCTTTGATTGCCACTTGCAGGGGAACAATAGTGAGAGAGAAGAATCCCTTTTCCCCTCCTTCATTCTGTGTAGCTACTGTGGGAAACCGGATTCTTGTCTAGATGGTCTCCCTTGGGCCAGATCCAGCAAGGCTTTCTTATGTCCTTATCGGTGTTATTGGGTCCCTGGAGATGGAGATGTGATCCTCACTTTTAAAAGACTGAGATTTGTGGTATAAGTGGGGCTGGGGGTGTCGAGAGAGAAGCGGCAACTGTGTTTATTTCTAAAGTACGCATTTGCCATTCCCAAAGCCAACCCCCTTATGCAGCTTGATCCTGCAAATCCCTGACCTACAACACGTATTATATCTGGGTATGTTCTGAGCCACGTCAAGGCTTTTATTTCTATATTCCTTTTTCCATTGCACAACTGGGTTGCTCCAAAAGCGATCGGAATTCTGATTCTTATCCCAGTTTTCTGGGATTTCTTTGAGTGCCGAATTGTTTGATAGTGCTGCCAGCCTGTATTCTAAACACAGGGGTCAAACTTCCATGAAGGTCTCAGTTTCCTGTGTGCCCGCCACAGTAAAAACCGTCTGATTAAATAGTCTCTCCTTTGCAAAGAGAGTACTATTTGCCTTTCTGTCCCATCTGTCTCTCTGAAGACGTTGAAATAGCTTGATTCTTTGGTCTAAACATAAAGCATAGAACAGTGTTTCTCAAACTGTGGGTCGGGACCCACCTGGTGGGTCATGATCTGATTTCTGGTGGGTCCCACAGAGTCTCCAGTGAAAACAAGGGCAATGGAATGATCAAATAAGTACCCTCAAGCCCTGAGGCTATTCAAAAACCAGATAGCTGCCAATTGCCTTCAAAGAGCTGAGCTCCTGCAGTTTGCAAGATAGCTGCTAATTGCCATGCAAACAGCTGAGCTGCAGTTTGCAAGCTTGTGTAAATATAGGGAGATAAATGTCTCATAAAGGTAGGTGGGTCCCGATAAAGTGTCATTTTAAAAAGTGGGTCCCAGTGCTAAAATGTTTGGGAACCACTGGCATAGAAGACAAAATCAATGTAATCAGCAGGCGCAATCAAATAAAAAACATAGACAGTGCTAGATTTAAAAGGTCTAAACAATGACACTAAAAGGCCAATTAAAAAACAACAGCAATCGACACCTGGTGCCCCAAAGACAGCAGAGTTAGTGCTAAGCAGATCTCCCCGTGGAACACATTCTGCCCTTGAAGTGCCATAGCAGGAAAGACCATTCGCTCAGTTACCACCCATCTCACTCAAAACAAGGGATCCGAGGAAAATCTTAATATTTGCGATGTTCATGTGGGAGAAAGCATAGAGATATTCTTCGATCCGATGAAGGCCTGCACGTTGTAACTTTTCAGCTGTTCAGTCAGTTTCTCCCCTTCCAGAAGGCTGAATGTTATAGGAGCAGTGGCGCTGTAGCAGTTGAAGACTGAGTGACTTGACCAAGGCCATCGAGTGAGTCTGTGGCATTTTATTTTTCTAATCGTGATTCTTTCTCCTGTGGCGGACACAACTCTGCACAGAAAACTAGCAGCTCTGTTCTGGGAGTGCTGTGTTTGGGGTGCGGGCCCCCCCCCCCCACGTTGAATTTGCTAGCTATGTGTCCGAAGCAGAGTGATGTGAAGATGACGGCCTCCGTTTTGTGGTTGCGTCTGCAGAGTGGTCTTGGTTTTCCCTTAGGAAGTGGCATGAGTGGGGCGTTGCGCTGCCCTGTTCCTCAATCCACCCCATGTTTTGTGAGTTTTTTTTCCAGGCAGTGGTGCCATATGGGGCCCTGTGGGGGATTATATGTGTACTTCAGATGGTTTTATGACTGCTGTTCCACTTCTGTGGACAGCAAATCTGCATCCCAGACAGGCCAGAGTAGTTGTCTCTCTCTCTCTCTCTCTCTCCCTCCCTCCTGTGAGCTCATTTATTATGACTTCTAGAGCCGAAAGCCGAATGAAAGGTTGCATTGTCTTTTGTACCTTTGCGGCAGAATAAGCTCTGCGGAGCAGCTGGCAGCATCTGCTGCTTTGGCCAGGGCGGCTGCCGCTCTCTTGCCTCTGCTCTTGGGTCACATCCACACCGGTTCTGGTGTCAAGGATCCAGTGTGCTGTTGTAGAGCAGCATCGGATCCTTACTGCACGCAAAGGCAGGGCACCTCAGCTGGACTATGTCAGATTACAGGGCTCATGGAGAGCCCTGCAAAATCACCATTGGTTGTGTGCATGTTCGTGTTTGCAGGCAGCATAGCTGAGTGGTGGAGCACATGCTTTGCGGCGACAGTCCCAGGCTCATCGCTGGCATCTCCAGATCAAACAAGGATTTTTGGCAGCAGGGCTGGAAAAAGGCCCCTTCTTGAAACCTTAGAGAATGATGGCCAAAGTAGACTAGGTGTTCTCAACCTGTGGTATGGGTACCCCTAGGGGTACGCGGACCTCTTGCTGGCGGTACGACAAGCTCTGCCCCTTATCTGCCCCATCAGCAGCTAATTAAGTATTAATTAACATGGATTTTAAATTGTAATTATTTTTGGAGCCCTTCTGTCTCTCTGGTTTTGGGCTTATTTTTGTACTTTGGAAAATGTACTTTGGTGAGGTGGGGCAGGGAGGAGCTGATTTTGGGAAGTGTGACTTGGAGAAAAAAAAAAAGAGACCCTTGCATGCCTGCATGCATGCCTCACACTCTCACACACAGAGTTAAATAAGACACTTTTTCACATTTAAAATTGTTTTAGTACTTTTTTATTTAATGATTTATTACCTACCGGTAATTAATTGATTAATCCAATTAATTAGCAGGGGGTACTTCAGAAAATTGGACTGTGATAGGGGGTACCCAGGCCTCCAAAGGTTGAGAACCCCTGGAGTAGACAGTACTAGGTGGGCCAATGGTCTTACTCGGTGTAAGGCAGCTTCCTTTGCCATTCTGTACATATGGTTTCCTACTGCTTTACAGGGATGTTGATCAAGTCTCGAGGCAAGTCCCAAGTCTTTGCCCACAAGTCCCAACTCTTTGGTTGCGAGACCCTGTCTATTTAATGGGGGAAACAGGTTTAAACCTGAATAAAATTGGACTTGTCATAAAAGGCTCCAAGTCTCGAGTTGAGTCTTTTACAATCGCCGAGTCAAGTCCAAGTTGAGTCCTTGACACGACTTGAGTCCGAGTCCATAGACTCAAGTCTACATCACTGCTGCTTCAAGTGTCTCCTGGGGGGGGGAAAGGAGAAAGGAACAGCCGTTTCCGGGACGACTTCTGTGCTCCTGATTGACTGTGCCGGATCAGCTCCACAGGTCATGATCCCTGCAGTTTTATCCCATGAGTCAGTTAGCGTGGTCCAAATGGATTGGCTTGGAAGGCAGGACATCCTTCTGGGCCATGCGATCTCTTAGCCCCATCATGGGAATAATACAAGATTCAGCTTCTGTTTCCTGGCTCTCCATACGTATCAGCAGAAGTCAGTTTCCCCTGGGTTAAATAGCGCTTGCATACGGAGGAAGCTGGGCCTGGCGGAACGGCAGGAGCAAATGCTTGTGGGGACATCTGACCCACGATCAAAGGCCCCGACAAAGAAGGCTTTCAGGAGACGGGTCTGCCTTTCAAAACATGACTGGCTTTCCTCCCCAAATGCTCTGAGAGCAGGTAGGAGAGGATGAAATCGAACAATCCTTTCTTGTGAATCATTGTGTAGGAAAACGGCAAGACCCACCAATTCTCCTGCACAAGCCCAACTGAAATGAGTCGTTTCCACATGACGGGGCCTCCGTGGGAGAACTTCCTGGCGGATTGCATCCCTCTAATGTGTACACGCAAGAGATCTTATCTCCTGTGTGGGGCCCCATTTACACCCACAATCACCTATTAATTCATTCATCCTCGAGGGGCAACTTGGGTACAGTTCCTTCAGGTATTGAGCGTAGAATTTGGCTCGCCTTTCCTGGGCCAGCAGAACGAGGGGCTGTTTGTAAAGATCAAAAGCTGATCCGCCTGATAAAAGACATTGCCTGACCTCCTGCACCTCCTTCGTAATTTAAACAGTGCATTGAAGGGATTAAATTCTGCATGAACCCTCCCCCTGCCACATTACGATAAATATTTTTCAGGCAGACTTTCTCTCTCCTTTTTTTTTTTTTTTTGTATGGTGGGAGGTGGGTTTGTTTTCTCTTCCTGTACCTCCGATGTAAGGCAAGGGCAACGTTCCCAGCAGCAGCCTCTCTGCTCAGAAAATGTCCGTCTCTGGAGAGTTTATGGGGAAATAGATCATTTTTAAGTGGTAAACCAAACTTCTTCAAAACCAGAGGCGGCTTAGAAGCATGAATGTTGCTTCTTTATACAGGTGATACCACAAATTTATTTTATTTTGCAACACTAACTCTTCCTTCCTCCACTTTTATCATATTAAACTATTGAAGCGACAGCCCGGCAGCTTTGACATCCTGCCTGGTCAAATCTTTCTTTTGTACTGTATGGCAGTAAATAAGTCTCTTTGCAGTACAATTTGGGGTTTATGGGCACTGGTGGTAGTAGCATCAGCATCAGCACACATGAAAAGGCTGTATACAAATATGAATCCTTTGTGCACTGGTGGAGCCAACTGATGGGTTTTCCTTTTTGATAATGAAGTTGGGACAAGGACATTTGAGCAAGGCTGCTAAAAGTCTTTTTAGCAAGGATGTCCTCGATTCCTCATATTTCAAAGAACGTAATGAAGAAATCGTGGTCTGTGTCATGAGCTCTTGTTACAGCTGGCCACGATGAGAGTCATGCATATTCTCCATGTCTTTCTATATGTACTACGTTGTTTCGAATCTGGAAGTAAAGAACCCCCAGCTCTTTTTTCTTCTTCCTGGAGTCAAGTTCCTAGTCCTTATGGCGGCAGACATGCTGTACAGTTGACTGGCAGCTTCTGCTAAAAGATTTACAGACCACCGAGGGCTGGGATGTGGAAGTTTTACACCCTTTCTAGTCTGCTCTCCCTCCTTCAATCTAGTCTGCTCTCCCAGCCTTCAATCCTGGCCATTCATTCTCCTGTTTTGTTCTCTATGACTCTTCTCTTACCCCCCCCCCCCCCATGTCATTTTTAGCATTTGGACTGTAATCCTGCGTACACTTACTTGGGACTGAGCCCCACTGAACTTAGTGAGACTAACTTCTGAGTAACCATCCCTGCAATTGGGCTGGACGGCAGAAAAAGTCCCTGTTTAAATGGTGTCATTTTGTTTGTGAACGTACAGCTCACATGATGAAATGGTTAACCAACAGCTTCAATAGCGCTGGGGCGGAATAGGCCCCCGGCTGTTTTTTGCATCACTCCACATCTGGTCTGGTCAACCTTTGAAGCAATGCTAAGAGTCCCCAGTTAGTTTGTTCCGTTCAGGGAGAAAACTGAAGACATGCTGGTTGAGCAGAATAAGCGTTTTTCTGAAGCTACTCATTTTTGTGCAATTTATTGTTGGCACTGATGACATCTTGTTGCTCCTTTTTCTTTTGGGCCGCAAGTTAACATTCTGCTGTTGGGTTCTTAAAGGTACTGGGGCTGCAGTCTAAGCACATTTGCTAGCGCAGTGGGTTAAACCGCTGAACCATGAGCTGTCGATCGAAAGGTCGGCAGTTCGAATCCGTGACGGGGTGAGCTCTCGTTGCTTGGCCAGCTCCTGCCAACCTAGCAGTTCCAAAGCATGTTAATGCGCGTAGATAAATAGGTACCGCTTGCGGGAAGGTAAACAGCGCTCCGTGTTCCAGCCGCATGCTACGCGCTGCGGCAAGGAGAGTCATGCCGGCCACATGACCACGGAGGCGTCTTCGGACAACGCTGGCTCTTCGGCTTTGAAATGGGGATGAGCACCACACCCTAGAGTCGGACATGACTGGACTTAATTGTCAGGGGTCACCTTTACACCTTTTTAAGCCCCATTGAACGCAGTGTGACTTACTACTGCGCAAACGTACCCAGGATTGCACTGTGAGTTTCCCGCTTAGTTTGGACAAATGTTTCATGGTGCAGGGAGAGGGGAAAGGAAGTTGGGAGGGAGGGGCTGCTGCTGACTGTTCTCACTTCAGTTGCTGCATACTTTCGAAGGGGTGTATGAACCCTCACCCCCTTCTCTCGTGTCGCAGGGAATTATCATCATGTAATGTGCGCACAGCTCTAATTTCACACATTCAGCAAAATTGCAAGGGGACGAACCCATCCCCCAGGGGGGTGGGCTTGTATATGAGAAATTTGCACTGAAACAAACGGGGCAGGCTTTGGGGGGCACATTGAGTTGTACCCCTTCTCGCTTGTCCCTCCCTCTCTTTCGGTGCCATGGCGGTTGCAAAGCCTGAGCCAAGGGGAATGCTTTTGAAACAGTCTTTTGGAAACCGCCGTCCTGATGCGCTGCACGCAGTGTGTCTCGACATTGACAAGGTGGTGGATCAGTCAGCGATGGTCCGACTCACTTGTTGCATTGCCGCTGAAGCTGGCTTTTGGCTTCCTGCAAAATTTGTCCCCAGAGTTGCAAAGTTGGTAGTACTGCCAGCCTCTTTGGACTGTGTTTCCGCCTTAGCCGAGCTAGAGTTGACACCCCCCCCCCCCCAACTCTGCACATCGTCTGGTCTGCGTCGGGCGGAGGGGCCAGGCTCTGGAAATAGGTTTCAGATGTTTTCCCTGTCCAGTTCTTGGGCCTGGCGAGGCGTTTCTATAGGAACAGAGCAGAGTGACATCTTGCCTGCGCTTCCCCCAGTGGCGCCCTCCCTCCCGAGCATGCCCAGTGTGAGTCTTGACTTTGGCTCAAGTATCCTGCTTGCAGTAACGGGCTGCACAGATGGGACTATGAACGAGGGCCCCCCATGAGCTGCAGGTCTTTGTCTTTCGGAGGAGGAGGAAGAGGAGGAGGAGGTCGTGCCCTGGGCTGGAGAAGTCCCTCTGTACGTTCGGAGAACTCAGCCCATCCGGTGGGCTTCTGAAGAATGCTTGCCTGCTTGGCCCGGGGAAATTTATTGGACGTTCTGCACGAGGGGTTCACAGAGGTAAACAAACAGTCTTTTTCTTTTGTGCTGCGTCTCCTGCATAGCCACGTTCCTCTGGAAGCAACATGGGGAGGGACAGAAGGAGGGGGCGAGAGATTTGGGGGACTGAGTGGAAGCGCTGGGCAACCTCCTCGCTGGTCCTTGACAGAGCACCGTAAGTTGGGGAGAGTTTGTGAAAGTGCTTCTGAGCTGGCTGTTCGTGCGTCAAGTTGCAGCAGCAGCGATCACCTTTGCTGTCGGACTCACAGGTAACAGAAAAGTGCAGCAGTATGGGCGGGGGGGAGAAGCAAAATTGTGCTGAGCAGTGCTTGAACTGCTGCTGCTTGTAATGTACAACAGCAGTGCGATCCTAGGCATGTCTACTCAGAAGTAAGGCTCATTGAGTTCAGCGGGACGTGCTCCCAGGTAAATGTGTGTTGGATTGCAACTTTAGTTCAGAGTCCTTGAATGGACCCCCTGTGTTGTCTGCACTCCCCCCCCCCCTTGGTTCTACACAGTTGGGGAAACAGGGAGAAAAATAGTACGAGCAATTCTTTCAGCTTCTGTGCTTAAGGAAATCCCTTAAAAGGTTGGGGGGGGGGGCGCAACTGACACCTCATCAGGTGGCACCTTGTCGTCCAGCCTGCCCTGTTTCCTTTGGGGCTTTACCAAGGAATTCTTCAATGGATGGAGCAGCCAAAGTATGTTTGTGAGATAGTGGCGTTGCAGAAAGGGTTTCCTGTCTGCGTACGCTGAGCGGGCAGGAGGACCGACATGAGACTTGTGCTCGATGTTCAGGATTAGCGGTTGTTTTCCTCCCATTGGTAGAAGTTGCCTTGCTATCCTTTTTTTAACCTGGCATCGTGCTTGGCTACCATGGGTGGCCCTTCGGTTGGTTAGAAACCTCCGCACCTCTTAATTACACCCCCAGGTCCCTTCTGAGCCCAGCCAGCAAAATGGACTCAGAAGTACTATACAAAGCCTGCATTTCCCCCTCTCTCTGTTTTCCCTCCAGTACTTTTTCTCCCCTCTCCAGGCCAAGCAGCCTGCTAGCGTTGATGGGTTTCCTTCTGGCAGCCCGATATTGACCCTTTCCTCTCCCCTGTGTTGAAACTACAGTAGGGAACGGGGGGGCCCTGCACCCTCCTGAAAGACACTCCTGGGATATTTTTGCCAGGATCTGTTTTTATTCATCATTTATACAGTACAGATAGCAGTCAGTGGGACTTACTCCCAAGTAAATAGGCGCAGGATTGAGTTGCACAAGATGAAGTGACTTGTCAGGGTTCATTCGAGGAGACACACTTTGTTTAAATTTAAGCCTGTGTATGATAGTTCGTGCTAGCCATGCAAATTTACTAGCTTGACTCCTCACACATATCTGTATTGGTTATTTGTGGCCCAAATCATTGGGGGGGGGAAAGAGTCCCCCATCATCAAGCTTTCTTGCCCGGAGATGATTCTTGGAGCAACGCTATTTGAAAACCAGCCCTGCGCATTGTCCCAGTGACAAAAGATAATAATCTGACTAGGATCAGGAAAGGCAACAATATCCCCACAGCAGAAGAGCTACTTTCAGGAAAGACAATTGTGTGCCCTGCAACACATGTGGAACAGCTGTTAATTGTCTGAAAATGCCCGACAAGCCCTTGGTTGCGATTTAAGCCTCAGGGTTCCAGAACCCAAACTCCTTTCCCTGTACCTTCTGAAGAGGTTTCTTTTTGAGCTTGCCTAACTTTGAAATAGTTGCCGTGTTCCGGGGGTCTGTGTGCCCCACGCATAGACAGACTTCGCATTGCTTGGCACCGGTTCAGGATGCTTGTTGGAAGAGAGAGAACTTTTCAGGGACCGATTGGAACCAGGGCAGGAAGTTGGCTTCATCTCAGGGCCACGTGGAGAATGTCTTGTGAACAGGAGGGTTGCAGTTTGTCGCATGTTCTCGTTAAGCGGTTAACAGTTGCAGTTAAGCGGGTGTTGCATCCTGCGGTTAAGCAGAAAATGTTGCAGTTAAGCGGGTGTTGCATCCTGTTCTTGCAAGTATGACAGGTGCTTACTAGTAACCGATGCACCTCTTGTGCTATGGCTACAGAATTTGGCAACAGGGACCCTCGTGTATGGAGTCGTGCTGTGACCAATCTTGGTGATAGGACCTGGAAAGAGAGCAAAGCGTAAAGGCTGACCTCCACCACACGATTTCCGTTGTGCTTGCGTCTGGAGGCGCCGACGCGCGAGCGTAGGGAACTGGACGCCCCCGCCTCAAAACGCTGCCCTAGTCTCCACCAGCGTCTTCATGCAAATAGTCCCTCCTGATTGTCCTGCTTTCTAATAAAGCTCCACAGTGATTGGCTGAAACCCCCTCTCATCCCATTGGTCACAAAACTTGGTCCGCGTCCCGCCCCCTCAAAATCATGAGCAGGTCCATGGCGGATCGCAATGGAACTCGGGAGAGCGTGCTTTTCCCGCGTTCCGATGCGATCTGATAAAATTGAAGCCACACAGCTCCGCACTCTCCACACGCGCCCGGGACACGCCAGAACTCTTGCGGTGGAGGTCAGCCCTAAGCATGAGTTCGGGCTTCTTTTATATTCATGTCCTTATTTTGCATCATAAGAACATAAGAAGAGCCCTGCTGGATCAGGCCAAAAGCCCATCTAGTCCAGCTTCCTGTATCACACAGTGGCCCCACCAGATGCCTCAGGGAGCACACAAGACAACAAGATATCCTGTTTCCTGTTGTCACTCCCTTGCACCTGGCAAACAGAGAGAACCTACTTCTAAAGCCAGGAGGTTGCTTATGGCTTGTAACCTGTGATGGTCTTTTCCTCCATGAATCTGTCCAAACCCCTTTTAAAGGCATCTAGGCCAGGTGCCATCACCATATCCTGTGGCAAGAAGTTCCACAGATGAATTACGCACTGGGTAAAGAAATATTTTCTTTTGTCCATTCTAACTCTCCCTCCACTCAATTTGAGTGCATGTCCCCTGGTTCTGGTGTTGTGCGAGAGGGAGAAGAATTTCCCTCTATCCACTCTCTCCATCCCATGCATAATTTTATACGTCTCAATCATGCCCCCCCTCAGCAAGGACCCTTAAGCAAAGGACCCTAGCTACAAACATGCAGGATCTCTCTCTCTCTCTCTCTCTCCATCCACATGGCTCACAACTAAGTAACCCCTCTCCTGCAAGTCATTCAAGCCGAAATGCACTTGTGTGGAGGGTTTGGTTTCATCCACCTTCATTGCTCTGCCTCTGCCACTGTTTGTCTCTGGTTGGCACCTGGGCATCTCTGGATGTGCTCAGTGGTGGGCAGACCTTCTTTGGTCCCGCCAGCCTCTTGTGGCTGGCTCTGCCTGTGGGTCACCATCCCAGGCTCCTGTGCATGAAGGAGAGGGCCTTGTAGGAGCGCGTCTCTGTCCTGCGTGTGTTTTCTCGCTCGGTGCCACCACCGTGGACTTCTGGGAAGACTCTAAACCAGGGTCCGGGGTAGCTGTGCCCCTTTCCAGTCTCCTTGGGCTAAATGGTAGCGTCTGGTAGCGTCTCTTTTAAGTGGGAACGCTGCAGCGTAAGAGCTGAGAGCTGCCTTTTGGGGCAGCCCCTCCTTCATTGCAGTTGGGGGGCTTTCCTGCTGTTTCTAAAGGATGCCTTCTTCGCTTTCTGGCAGTTCAATCATTCAGCCTCACAGCTGGATGGTGGCTGCAGAGGGACAAGTTAAAGAGACCTGCAGCAGCAGGATCTTGGCTATCGTTCGGCGGTTGTGGCTTTATTGAGAAAAGGCAACCTCTGAAAACGAGAGAACGAACCAGGCAAAGAAGCTTAATTGGAAGGACCGTTGCTCAAGCTTGGAGTTCAGTCGCTGCATCCTACTTCGGATCTCTGACCAGTTTTGGAAACCTGTTGACTTTGTTGTTGTTTCTAGTTGGGTTTTTTTTTAAAGGGGGTGTGGTTTGAATGATGCTTTGCTATATTCACTGCATGCTGGTCACTCTCCCGTCCGTTCACAGAGTGCTAAGAAGATGCTTTTTGACACCCCATTACAAACACAGCTAAAGTTCATGTACACTGATTTATGGAGAGAAGGATAGGATGGGGGGGGGGCGTGTCGGTCATGGCAGTGAGCTTGAGCCAATGTGGTACGTGGACAGACTTGAGAGACCTGTGTTTAAATTCTCTGTAGCCAGTGGGCATTATGAGAGAGGAAATAGGACTACTATATGGTTAAGCCACGGGTTCCATGTAACATGAGCCTATGATTTGGCCCTGTGTGGAAAAGCGGACAAATTACTTCCTTCCCTGGAGCATCAGATGATATAGCACAGACAAGTGGTTTAATAGGCACTCAAACGACCCTTTGATTTGTTTGATGCAGTGGAGCCAGTTGCGATTTCTGATGCAAGGAGCACGCGGGAGCCAGTCAGAGGAGTCGGGCTACGCAGGGCAGAGCGTGTACTTTGCGATTCGAGAGCCAGGAGCATGGAAATATTCTTTCTGCTTGAAGAAACGACAATCATGAAAAGCTCTCACTTTTAACAACTGCCAGGAAAAAAAAAGAGGAGGGTGGGCCTTTGCGATTTGTAGTGTAGGAAGGGAATGGACTGATTTTTTTAAAAAAAGTCAAATGGTTTTGCGTTTGGTCCTTTTCCCCACCTTGTTCAGCCACCAGGGTGATCTTATCTTGCGATAAGGATGAGACGCACAACTCGGCAGCTGCTGGTTGCAGATTGATTGGGCCCAGGCGCTGGACGCAAACCTGAGGGACAGGGAGCCCTTCCGACAATCATCTTAGCGAGCGTTCCCTATATTCAGGACAAAGCGACCCTCAGGGCCCGTGGGCAGGAGGGCCCTTGTGCCAAGGAATTTGCCTGGTTTTCTGAAGCGAGCCGGGTGGAGTCACTGGGGTTTTCAGCCAAGAACAGCCTTACAAAGTCAACGTGATTTTGACAGCCAGAACTCCGCAGACTCATGCCCGATTGTCTCTCCTTGGAAACAGACTAGAAATTGAGGGGAAATGTTCTGGCTATTTTTAAATGTACGGAACCTGTTGCTAGGCAAAAGTTGGTCAAGCAGCAGGTAATGGGAATTATTTACTGGAAAAGGGAATCATCACAGACTGGGGAGAAAGTCTGAGATCTTGGCCCCACCCTGCCACCCTCTTCGGGGTCTTTTTTTCTTGTTTCACAGCTAGCAGCAGGAATGAGAGGGGGCAAGAGCGGTGGTCTGGGTATATAACCCAAGTTGTATTACAAGCCCTCCGTTTTCACAGCAAAAGCGTCTCCTATCTTGAGAGCAGGCCCGTGGCCAATATGAATCTTCACCATCATCAGTCGTTCTGTGTATTTATTTATATAGTCTCTTTATATAGACTCTGTTCCCATGTGCTCAAAGCATTTCACATCCATTATCTTGGTAACTGTGACAGCAGGTCTGTCCAGGAGTCCACTACTGTGCCCCCCACCACCGCACGCGTATCACAGATGATGGAGGGATGAGACTGAGAGAGAGATTGGATCGCAGGAGGCTGTCTAGCAAGCTGTTGTTTCTGACGTGGAATGTGAACTGGGGCCTTTGCAGCTAATGGCTCATTCTCTTAACCACTGTGCCATACCCGTGTGGCACCAGAAGCCACATGCATCTTTTCTTCCCCTCCTGCCCTCTGTTGTCTCCCTTCTGCCTCTGGCCGTAGTGTAATTGCTTGCAGCTCAGTTCCTCTCCCCCGTACCTCTCCATCATGTATTTGGAGAACTCCCCTGCCGCCCCCCCCCCCCCCCCGTCTCCTGGTGGCCTGAGAGAATAAGGTAGTTCTGTCCCTTGCTTTCAGAAACAACAAAAATGCATTCTGTCCAAACCCTGCTTGGGGATTTCCAAGATCATCTAATTAAGATAATGTCCAGCAGCTTAGAAATTATGCAAGGCCTTAACCACATTACATCCTGATGCAATTAATGCCTTTGGCTTCCGTGCACCAGGCATGCAGGACACTGCAGAAAACAGCAACATTTCCTTCTCTAAATGCAGAAACCCCCTTAGCCACCTCCCTTATCTTCCTTGGTAGGTACTGGGGCCGGCCATCCATGAGGTCAACTGAGGAGGTCGCCTCAGGTGGCAGATGGGTAGCGTCACCCACTTCATCCGCCCACTCGCCTCCACTGCTTCTCCTCTTCCTCCTCCCTGAATTGGAAAAGAAAGGGGGGTGGGGCAGAAAAGGAAGTGTGGAGGAGAGGAGAGGGCTGAGCTGGAACATCCAAGACATTTGTCCCCTTCTCCTTTTTCCAAACCAGGAGTGGAAAGAGCAGAGACTGGTGCGTCACTAGTAAGGGGGGGGCAGTATTCGGCACCCCACCGCAGGCTCCAGGGCATCTTGGGTAGGCCGTATCCGCAGGATGGATGGTTAGGACAGACCGACACATGCAGAGCAGAGACAAAGGTTCAGAGCAAAGGTTCATACTTTGCTTAAATGCAGAGCACATTTGCAGCAAATCTTGCTATCTTGCAAAGCTGTATGATTATCTTGCATCTTGCAAAGCTGTATGATTCCCGCCACAGAACTGGGTTTTCTGGTTGCACGAGGTGTGTGGGCAAAGAAGTCGCCACAAAGCCCGTCTCTCCTTCTGGTTGGCCTTCGATTCTCACTTGCAGTGTGTCTGATAATAAGGAATGAACATTGGTGCAGAAAGAACCGTGTAAGGCTTGGTTCCTTTTCTTAAAAATCTCAGCAGTTCCCTGCCTGCCGCTCATGGTTGTCATCTGGATATTGTCGCCAGTTCTGCACACGTTCTTTTCCCCCTCTGTCTTCTCAGCCGTATCCCAGGCTCCCTGGCTGCTTGTGACGTGGTAACATTTCCAAGGGCAAATTGTAAACAGCATCCTAAATCAAGGCCTGGAGGTGCAGCCGTTGTCTCTCTTGGTTCGTCAGCCCTTACGCTGGCTCCTCTGATCGGAAGCACCCAGAATCTGATCGGAAGCACCCAGGATGCCAGGGTGCCCTCTCTCTCATCACGGAACCCGCCTCCCCCCCCCTTCATATGTGAAAGGATGGATGCAGGTTCACGGAACCAGTTTTTAAGTGATGCAATTTTTCACTTAGCTTCTGTGAGTTTCTCTTAGAAGTGAAATTGACGTGACAGGAAGTAAATGCCCATCATCTTTGAGTCTTGTGGGGCTAGGCACTTGACAGAAGAGCACCTCCTTTGCCCGCAGAAAGTCACAGCTGCAGTCCCTGACTGGCAGCATCTTCAGGTAGGGCAGGGAAAAACCCTGGAGCGCTACTGCCAGCCAGTGTTGGGTGTACTGAGCTAGATGGATCCCCGGGGGCTGATTCAGCAGAAGACAGCTCCCTCCCTGGGTTGGGTTCCTTTTCTTTCTCCCCCCACCATTTGTATTATTATCATCAAGCTACTGTTGCTGGATTAACTCTAGTACCACATAGTAGCAGAATGACGCCAGAGATGAAATAGTTTGTCACACTGTGTGGGGAAAATACGGAAGACTTTCCCCGAGGAGATAGGAGGTGGGGTCAGCAGTGGTTCCTCACAGGCCCAGGGAATAAGGGGTTAACACCCAGGCTTCAGGAGCAGGCGTGCTACACAGCTGCAGCCACTAGAGGGTGCAGCTTGTTAGGTATAAAAGTAGCACCTGGCGGAAGGAAGGGTGTGGGTTGCAGAAAGGAGGAAAGCTTTGGAGGAGAAAGACGGACTTGGCTGACTCCTGGTCTGACTCCTGATTGACTTCTGGTCTGACTCCTTTTTGACTTTGGACTGACTTGAGGACTCTGACTTTGGTTGACCAACTTGTGAGTGCAAGAAGGGGGAACTAATCAGCCTAAAACGGGCCTAGGCCTCTTAAGGAGACCGTAGAAGGGATTTTCTGGGGCACACGCCACCCTGTTGTGGCCACGTTTCCTGGTGAATGTTGCTGATATTATTACAGAATGTTTCCTCCCAGGAGTCTGAAGCTGCATGATGAGATAGATACTCGGATAGCCTCCCGTCCAGGCCAGCTCTAGGCCAGGGTGGCTGCCTCCTGTCCCTGCTTCGGACAGTTCCCTGGGCCCGCTCTCTGCACCCATTTGCCAGGAAGCGCCAGAGAGCGACCAAGCCTTTGCCTTGCACGAATATCGTTGCCCGTTGATCACGTGAAAAACGGCCGGTCCAAACAAACCTGAGATCTGAGCCTCTCTTTTTAACTGGACATTTAAAACGGCAAAAATGCCGCTTAGAGGTGTGATGCAATTGCAGTCAGCGGTGCAGGGCTGGCGGGAAGTTTTCCTGGCTGGAAGTCCAAGTCTGGGGGTTTAGAGGTATGCGGGGAACACCCTCAGCTGGTCAGAGAAGAGAGAGAGAGAGAAATCCTGACTAAGGTCCTGTGAAGAGCTGCTGCTTTTCCATCGACAGAGCTCAGGTCAAGCAGGCTCGCTTTTGGAACGCAAAGCCGTGCTAATGGAAATAGGATTATGGCTGGCCCTGCTTCAGTCCCAGCGGCCGGCGCCCAGGCTAGTCACTCCTGCGCTGAGAATGATGCAGGAGAAATGGAGGGGGGTTGTTGTTTGGGACTCTCCTCCTCGCCCCAGATTAGTCTCGGAGCAAAGCTCAGAGCAAGCAGGTCCTGCTGGCAACGGCTGCAGCAGAGAATGAACACACCTTTAAGGGTGAAGCGGAGAATCGTTGCGCCTTCGCCCGCCCTAACAGCTGTGCGTCAGGCACCACAAAAGCTGACAAAGGGACGTCTGCAGGGGACTGTCGAATCCTGCGCCGCTTGGCGGTGTCCGTAACGAGTAAGAGTTGATATGTTTAACCGTCTCGCAAGAACCACCGAAATGGACCCGAAGGGAGTTTTGTGCTCTGCCGGAACAACTCAAGGTGGTCGTGGGGTGAGCAGCCGGCGGAGTAAGTGTTTCAACCGGCCCCAGAAAGCAGTTTCCAGGGCTGCTGTTCGTATCCGGGTGCTGTAGAGAGCAGGGGGACGATGTGGTCCCTGCCCAGATGGATCAGCTTGCAGAGTACAGTGCAGAGACGGGACGATGAAGAAGTCTGGAGGCCTCTGTCAGTGGAGGCCCTGCCTGTTGCGGGGATTCTTGTCCTTGCCAGTGGGGTGGGGGTGGGTGGGTGTCTCCAGCCAAAGAAGGGGCAGCCTGTGCCAGGGGAACATCCGGCAAGAGCCAAGACAGTTTGAGGTGCAGGCGGTCGTGTCTTCACGCTGCGACTGACCATTTCCTCGCCTCTGCACATTTTCCATCAGGGCAGCTCCACACCCTACGGCTCCTGCACAGCTTCTAACCCTGTCGGTGCAGGTGATGCATGCTAGAGGGAGCATGTGGCTTGCCCCGTGCCCCTGTCACGGATGCCTCCAATTGGCACTGACCTGCAGGAAATAATTGGTGCCGACGTGCCCCGGGGGGGGGGGGAAGAGGAAAAATGCCCCTCCAAGCTCTTTCAGCAGGGAAGCTGTAGCCGAGGAAGACACATGCTGGCCAGTCTTCTTTTGAAGGAGCTGCAGTATGTGTATCCCGGTGGATCGTGGCCTTGGGAGGCTTCTGGGTCCTGATAACCAGCTGTGCAAGGAAGACCTTCTGGGGGAACTGCTCTTCCCCCAATAATAAAAAGAACAGCAGGCTACGTTTTAGAATTAAAAGATGAAAGCCACTAATTGGGAACCTTCCCTAAGGAGAAGGAGCTTGCGTTCGGACGCCAGCATCTCCTTTCATTGCCTAAGGTTGTATCCAGGCATCTTATAATGTCACTTTTCTTGGTTCATAATCCCCAAATGAACATTATGGGGGTCTCCCCACCTCCCTGCCACTGATTTTACTTTTTATCCTTCTTCATATGCTGTGATTTCCATCCAGGGCCAGAACGGAGCGGAACTTCTGATCACAGCTTAGCGTGCAAAGGAAACGGTTTCCATTAAACATTCCACGAGTGCAAGCGAGCGACAAACAATTCATGAGAAGAAATAGTGTGCGTGGCAGAGGTTTGCATTCGCACACCCGCTGACGGACATATTTGCGTAAGGGATTTTCGTGGAAGATGATAAGCTGATATTTTGGATACACGTATTCCAAGACACTCTGTTTACAACAAAACTATGAAAAGGGGCCATTGCTATGTCTCTCGCTTGAAAGCTTGGGTGTGAAGGCTGCCTCGCAAGAGTGACCTGGCAGAAATCAAACTCGCACCTGCAACAGAGTGGAGGGGTGTAGGAGTTGCCCGTTGGAGAGGTGTGTTTTCCTGAATAATCCCCAAATGCCTGCTAATCCCCAAATGTATCCATTGCTAGTAAAATGCAAGCTGTATTTACTAATAGGAAAACATTTTATTTCTCTCTAGACACTTGTATTTTGCCATTCAGCTGTGTGACCTCTTAAGGTGGTGCTCGTCCTAACACAATTTCCCATCAAGGCAGAACAATAAAAACAAAACAGCTGGATATACCAGTGTGAACGTAGTTCTAAAATGTAGTGCTGGAAGTGACATTAAAAAAAAACAAACCAACCAGTTCAGCATAGAGAGAGCTGGTAACTCAGGAATCTGCAATGGTCTGGTTGCAATTAATTTCTTGAAGACGCCAGTGGACGGAGCCGAGTGGGCTTCCTTGGGGAAGATGGTTCGCAGGGAAGGCACCACCACCCAGAAGGCCCTGCTTCCCCATTCAGAATTTTGGTCTTGTATGGTAGAAGCGTTCTCCCACAATGCCCTGAGGCCAGGTTACTTGCAGCGTTAAGAGTTCAACACCTGGAAGTGGTAACTCGCGGAGCTCCTTCCATGCTGGTGTTCCCTGTGGTTTATTGCTCCCGTAGGGCAGCCGCATCTATCCAAGGGCAACCCCCCACAGAGCACATTTCATCCTAGCTTGGAACCGGCCTGTGTCTGCTGCATCACGTTGCGGTGTGCCTGCCTGCTCCGCCTTCCGAACGCTCCCGTTTTCTGCTGATGAAGACATCCAGCGGGCGCCAGCGCTGGGGCACCTTTTCCAGCGAGGCGCCCCGCGTAGCTTCCAACGTTGGATTTCCCTTGTCAGGATAATGACAAGCAGTGCTGTGATGCGAACCTGGCTTTGTGGCAGACGGGCTGCCTGGCAACAGGCGCGGGGCTGACCTGACCTGCCGAGATGCAGTGGAAGCCAGGCTTGAAACCTGCCGCGTCGGCAAAATAACAGGCGGCCGGGGGGGGGGGGGCGGTGAGGTGGGAGCTTAGTGGAAAGGGAGAGAATACTGCAAAAGGCATAAACGTGATTATGCTGCTTGAACGGCGAAGGCTCTTGCCTGTCCCTGGAGGGGATCCAGCTACAATGGGAAGCCTGTTCTGAAGGACAGGAACGAATCATGTGAACGCGAATGACAGATCGGCCTATTTTATAAATAGTTGTAACCACCTTCTATGACTAAAAGTCTCCAGGTTGGCTAACTAAAATGTATCAACTGCTGTATATGTTACAGTATATATGTGGGTGCCCACAAATGTGGGGGGAAAGCAGGGTGTGCACGCATTCATTCATTCATTCAATAAATATAAAATGTACCTTTTATTTATTTATTTGTGTGTGTGTGTGTGTGTGTGTGTGTGTGTGTGTAAAATCTAATCAGTAGCAGTGTTAAGCTGAGCAGTGGAAGCATCACTAGGGCACCCCAAAAGTAGAGAGAAGCCAGTGAGGAAAGAACAAAGGAGCTGGCCTTGAGAGGGAGCTTTGCCTTTGGTGCCACCACAGAGGAGGCCCCGCCCTGTACCTTGTTGCCACCAACTGTACTTGAGGGCAGGGCCTGTGGAAAAGATCCCAGCCTGCAGGTAGGCTCATGTGGGCGCAGGCCTCCTTAAAGTAGATACCCATTCCAGCCCTGACTGCTCCACGTGGATGGACAGCGGACTCCAGCTTTGCCACTCAGCCGCCATGGGCGGCAGATAAATGCCACGGAGGCGCTGTGGCCCACGTGGTTTGCTTGCTCGTCCCACAGTCGCCTCTGATCACAGGTTTTGCAGGCTTTTTTTTTTGCAGAACTTCTGTCTGGCTACACTACAGGCAGCAGTCACCCTGCAGAGAGGATGACCTCTGTCATGTGAGTGTCGGCTCTCTTCAAAGCTGCTCTCGTGGCCTCTGAAAATGTCCTGAGCTTTGTGCAGGGTCTCTGTGTGCGTATGGGATTTCCCAGGTGACCTCGGTGATAGAGGCGGCTGCCACTGAGAGGGAAGTCCATGAGGAAGCCTTGTGGTGCTGGGAGGAGTCTTGTCGTACATGTCAGGAAGGGAGCCTCCTTTTCTTCTCTGTGCAGGGATGCAGTTGTCCAAGGGTAGCTGCCTCCGGACACAGCTGTAATGGGTAACAGCGTCTCGCTCTGCTTCCTCTTTCCCAGCAACAGCTGCAGGCGTACGTGGCCTGGGTGAATTCGCAGCTGAAGAAGAAGCCGGCCATCAAGCCAGTGGAGGACCTGAGGCTGGATCTGCGAGATGGGGTCGTCCTGGCTTCCCTCATCGAGATTGTGGGTCAGTGGTGCAGTGTGTGGGGGGGAGAGATGCCACTTCTTGCAGGCATTGTAGGGTTGTTTCCACCTGCCCCCAAGCTGGCTTACAGGGCCGTGTGTGTGTGTGTGTGTGTGTGTGTGTGTGTGTGTGTGTGTGTGTGTGTGTGTGTGTGTGTGTGTGAGAGAGAGAGAGAGAGAGAGAGAGAGAGAGAGAGAGAGAGAGTGAGAGTGAATGAATGAAGGGCCGTGTGTGTGTGTGAAAGAATGAATGAATGAATGAATGAATGAATATGAATACATACAGGGCTCTCTCTGCTCTTCCAGCGCCTCTCTGGAAAGTCGTCCAGTCCCAACAGGGTTTGGTTCTCAGGGCGGTCTGGTGTGCAACCGCCTAAGTCACAGCTGTGGAAAACCGGGCACTGGCACTCCAGGGGCCACTTGGAAGAAGGCAGCTCCCCTGACTGCTAAAAGGGGGTCTGTCTGCCCTCAAGCTGTTGCTGGAAAGGGAGGAGAGAAATGGGAGGGCAAAGCAGGGCTCCTCCAGCAGAATCCCTGCGCCTGCCTGAGATGTCTGCCCGTCACCCTCCGTCTTCCGAAGGAAGCGTCTGGATCGCAGCGGCAAACCTTCCTCCAGCTCCCTTCTGTTTTAGCAGGCGCATCACTCGCTCATTTGAGGGTTTTGCAGTGACTGACCTCTGCATGGCCGTGAACCGTTTTAATGAAAGGACGAAAGACTTGCCTGGCCTGCAAAAGATTCTTAATATTATTAAGAATAATAAATGCCCCTCCAAATGCTAGGACTGTAGAGGTTTGATGCAAACGGGGTTCTGCCTCCTCGTCAGAAGGAAGGTCGGTCCTCTACAGCTGGATATCGTGATGAGGCCGAACGGGAGTGGGGTGAGGCGAGGCACACTAGCAACGTTGCAGAACGAGGAGGCGGCTCCATTTCTTGATGCTGGAGCGGTGAAACGGCGGAGTTTTTAGAAAGATGCCATTTGATTCTGGCATAAAGATTGCATAGGTTTTATTTGTAGGGTTCAAACCGGGTGTGTGTGTGCGCGCATGCGCGCGCACCGAGTAGCACAGGTCGAAGCAAACAGGTTTCCGCCCTGGTTTCTGCTGGCTTCCCAAATTACGGCCTGAGTTGGATGTTCTTGGGTTTTTCACCCGTTGCAAGTGAATTGTCCGCCGCCCCACAAGGGCTCTTAGGACTAACCAGGCCCAGGAGGATGAAGACGGTAAGAGCAGCGAGAACTCCAGGCTCCAGTCACTGGGATCTTCCGCTTGTCTCACTAGGAGCTTGTTGGCTGTTGCTGGTGAGCAGACAGGGGTGTGAAGGGGCTGTCGAAGCAGCAGCTTAAAAATGACCTTGGGGGTCCCAGCGAGCAGCTGGAAAAACTCCGGGGGGGGGGGAGAGAAGACCCAGGACTCTTTCCCTGGTTGGTGGGTTTCCGTGTGCCGTGCATGCTGGCTGACAGCAAGGACCGGCACTGCTGTTTTCCTCCTCTGTAAGGGTTTGTGGGTGTTGATTTCTTGGCGGCAATACCGGTATTTATTTAAGAAGGAAATCATAGGGTTGGACATATGGTTGTCGAGACAAATGCTGCTCTTCTCCAAGGCTGCAGGGGAGATCTCCAGCTGATGCCAGAGCGAAGGAGTGATGCCCCTTTGCCAGCTGTGTGGCAGGGCGTCCAGGCTGCCTGGTTAGTCTTTCAGTGCCCTGAGAAGGCGGCCAAATTGCAACCATTCGCATCCCGAGGCTCGCAGCCGCCCCGACCACCTGCGTCTGCGACAGCAGGCAGTTATTTTCACAGTGGCTGGCTGGCTGGCTCTTCTTGACCATTATTCTGCGTCTCTTTCGCAGCTGGCGAGCAACTGAGTGGCGTCCACGTCAGCCCCACCAGCCAGCAGGAGATGAGGCAGAATGTGGAGAAAGTCCTGCAGTTCGTGGCCTCCAAAAAGATCCGTATGCACCAGACCTCGGCCAAAGGTGAGGCTCTTCAGCGGCGCGATTTGTTAATATTTAACCTATGCTCAGAAGGTTTACCTGGCGTGTTAATACTGGGAAACAAATGGCAGTCTGGATCCACACAACGCACAACTGTTGACCAGTTTGCAGGGATTCGGTCATCACACTTGTTGACCTTTCCAAGCGACTGGTGAATGCTGGCCCTGTCGGAGAGACGTAGTGAGGAGGGAACACTCGGCCTCTATAGCTTCAGAGGTCGATAAAACGAAAGACATCACAACGCAGGTCGGGGAATTGTGTTGTCACCCATCCATTTCTACTAAGTACCTGTGACACTCCTGCAGTTGCAAAGCAATTGCAGTGGCTTTCATGGCCCCCCCCTTTCCTAGTCCCCTAAAAATAATGGGCTACTTACCACAAGCTTACTACTTGAATACCCCCATAGACACCAGACTCCCTCCCATCTCGAATGCCCTTGTGTCCCCATGCAGTTAGAAGCTGGTCCTGTAGGTGGCAGTCATTGCTTTTATTTTAGATTGCTTTGGCGCTCTGCTGTGTCTTCTCAAGCCCTAACGGGAGCAACTGTACCTTACTAAGAAGAATACAAGGCTGCTGTCCCATTTCAAGTGTGTGTCCGTCGTCACCCGTCCCCCCCCCCGGTAACGTGTAGTTCAACGTACCCTGTGTCTCGACAGTCCTGTGGTGCACCTTTTCCTGCCTTCAGTCCCCTTTGCTGGCTGAGGTTGTCGAGAAGAAGCAAAAAGTCATCAGGACAGGAGGTACATTGAACAGATGTCACAGAGAGGGCAGAACTTGGCTTGGGGTGGCTACTTTGGAGGAGGGCAGCCCCATGTTCTTTGCAGCATACAGTTCTGCCCTCAGGATAAGAACATCAGAAGAGCCCTGCTGGATCAGGCCAAAGGCCCATCTAGTCCAGCTTCCTGTATCTCACAGTGGCCCCACCAGATGCCTCAGGGAGCACACACGACAACAAGATAACCTGTTTCCTGCTGCCACTCCCCTGCACCTGGCACAGAGAAAACCTACTTCTAAAGCCAGGAGGTTGCTTATGGCTTGTAACCTGTGATGGTCTTTTCCTCCATGAATCTGTCCAAACCCCTTTTAAAGGCATCTAGGCCAGGTGCCATAACCACATCCTGTGGCAAGGAGTTCCACAGATGAATTATACGCTGGGTAAAGAAATATTTCCTTTTGTCTGTTCTAAAGGCTGATTCACACTAGCCTTTTCCGGCACGCATGCCCTGCTGTAGCGTCTGTACGTTCGTCTAGCAGTTCTCTGAACATTTGCCCGCCGCCTTGAAGAAAGCGCAGCTGTGATTTGGTGAAGAGAAATGCGCTTCTCTGATTGGTGGGCTGCCTAGCACCGCGAGCATAAACGCTAGCTTAAACGCGAGCGCATCAAAAAGATAAACCGAAACCATCTCTCCTGGCTGCGTCGTAAGCTCATGCTGCGTCAGACGCAAGCATGAAAAACGCACGAAAAGACCAAACGTTAAGCCAAAACGCGCACGGAAAGGGCTAGTGTGAATCAGCCTTAACTCTCCCTCCACTCAATTTTAGTGCACATCCCCTGGTTCTGTTGTTGTGCGAGAGGGAGAAGAACTTCCCTCTATCCGCTCTCTCCATCCCATGCATAATTTAGGATGCACTACAGCTCGTCACGTAAGCTGTAGCGTAATGTCACGTAACATGCACGGTTTCCCTGCCAGTAACCTTGCTGTTTGGGTTTGCTTTGTATTTTGTGCTAGACATCGTGGACGGGAACCTGAAATCCACCATGAGGCTCATCCTGGCCTTAGCGGCGCATTTTAAACCTGGCTCAAGCAAAGCTGCCAATCATCAGGTCCCGCCCAGCATGATGGGCAAGAGCCCCGCGGGAGTAGCCAGCGTCTCCTCCACCAACCACAGGCCTCACTCAGCTACCGCGGTGGCCCAAGGCGCGGTCGCCGCCCTGGCAGATGTTCGCCAGGACGTCTCTCGCTCCGGGCGGGATGTTTTCCGGCACAGACGGAGGTAACGTCTTCCCTGCGTTCATCCTTTTCTGGAATATGTGAGCTATGCTGCCTCTAGACTCTGGGGAGATTCTGTGAATGGATTTTGCTGAGCCTTAGGTTTCTGCTTGACTGTAACGTTTGAGGTCAGGAAGGAATTTCCATAGTTTGGAGTGGGGCCATTTTTGGCTTTCCCCTGCAGCGTGTAGCTTGGCTCACTTGCTTGAGTCGTCTGGAGGTGCTTGCTCGGGAGGCAGCTTCCTGCAGCGCCCTGGCCTTCTGCTTGTGTCCCCCAGGGAGTCTGAGAGCACAGTGCCGTGTCAGAATTCATGCAAGGAGAGGTTGGTGCTGTGGTTAGGCTGCTGGGAACGGGCTAGCAAGAGACTGGACGGAAGTATTTTCTCAAACAGGTGGAGTTTTTGACCCTACCCCCATTCATTTCATTCTCAACTTCTTTATCTGCATCAAAGCATGTCCCATGTTTCTGCAACCTCTGTTTTGTTTGTCATTGTGCAATGACGTGAAAATGCTTCATTAGTTTTCGTCCAGAATGAACCAGGGGGATTTTTCTTCATTTCCTGCGTTTGCCCTTATTTGTGGTGCAATGTGTGTCTTCAGAAACAGCAGCCTGGATGAAGAGATCGAGCACCCGTACTGGAGCGTCCGAGCCCTGGTGCAGCAGTACGAGGGGCAGCAAAGCTTGCCTTCTTCGGAGTCCCACTCCTCCAGGTAATAGATGCTACTTCTGGCACAGGCCAGGCAGCCTCCTGCCTCGCTGCTTAGCAAATGGTGTCCTTGATAGAGTGTTGCACTGCACTGGCTTAAAACAAACAAACGAGGCTCTTTTCTCTACACGCAGTGAGCTAAGCAAAGTTGTCGATCCGAGGCAGAGTTTAGCTGCTTGGGGGTTTCTCCTTCCAGACGTGATCGTAGATACAAGTTTGGAAAAGGTTGTTGCCGGTGCCTCTTTGCTGTCTGACTTCTCAAGTCTCCTCAGAAATATTTCACCAAAAAGCAGAACGGTGTGCAAATGATGGGAACCTTTGTTCAGTTGCCTCGGTTTGGGGATGAGGCGGTTCTGTGCGCATTCTCGTTGAGCAGTTTTCCATTTCCAGTTCGCCCCCCCCCCCCAGTGCACAGTGGAGGAGAATCGGGTGCCTGTTTCCCCGTCCCCAAGATGTGTTCCCATAATTGCCTCCAAAAACCCTCCTCCCTCGAGTGCCCATTGCTCTTTAGTCCCTGCTGAAATGCATGTGGCGCAATCAAACCAGGCGTCTTCCGAGAAGGCGGCACAGCCCTCCATTTCCCTGCCAATTTGCTTGCTAGTTTCTGCTCATTAGGCTTTTTTTTGCTATGTGCCCAATTTCTGTTGCGTGCATTTTCGAGACCTTTCAGGACCTGTTGGGGTGGAGGGAAAAACTGATTTAAGTCACGGAGACTGTTGTCCAAACCCTGCTCCCTTTCGGTGACTGCAAGTGGCTGGGGGTAAGGTGCTGCCGTGCCGATCAATGTTGGCTTTTCAGGGCTTCTCCATGCCCTTGTTTCCCCATCATACTCGAGCCCCACCCTCCCGCTTGGGGGTTGATGGTCACTCAGGTTTAGCATGGATTTAATTTCTGAAAAGCATTTTCCCCCACCTCCCACGGTGGAAAAATAAAAAAATCAGAGTTCCCGTAGCAGCAGCAGCAGCAGCAGCAGCCGCTTTGCCTTTGAAATTCTTGCGGCGATGACGACGGGGGAGATAGAGAGGAAGTGCTTGTGCCTTGGCTATAAATAGCCCTGCTATCGTGGCTCTGGACCCGAAGGACCTCGGAAGCTAATTGCGGTTGGAGTCAGGGCAGGAGTGGCGAGGGAGGCCCCCAAGAAAGGGAGCTGGTGTTCGACTGACTGTAATTACAGTCTGCTGCTGCCACAGGGACTACAGGACCAGGGAGAGGCTCAAAAAAGCACTGTGCATACCAAGGCAGCAGAATCCATCCCCCAGGACTGTAGGGCTGGGTCTGTACCAGTGCAGTTCTGTGAGCCAGTTGTGCACAGGTTCTGTATGTGACCCGCACAGTGGGTGGGTGTTGCATGGCGATGTGGTCTTGGTGTTGGCGTCTGCACCCTGGATGCAATCTCTCTCTCCCATTCAACGCTGCACCGTTCACAGTAGATGTGGCGGGATCTGCACCTCGACCTCGGTGCTGGACATGTGGGGGCTGTTAGGCTCTGAGCCAGTCGCCCCCTGATTGATCAGCTGGTTGCC
This sequence comes from Plestiodon gilberti rubricaudatus, assembly GCA_026170595.1. Taxonomy (NCBI): domain Eukaryota; kingdom Metazoa; phylum Chordata; class Lepidosauria; order Squamata; family Scincidae; genus Plestiodon; species Plestiodon gilberti. The sequence goes on from JANXHW010000012.1 coordinate 22,538,794, forward strand.
CAGAGCATCTTGGCTGAGTGAAACAAGCCCTGGGGGACGAGGATGAGAAGGGGGGGACTCCTGCAAACGCCAGCCAGTTGTTCCACTGGTCATTGCCGCATCAGTCAACACAGGTGCCTGACTGTCCTTGCTATAGAACGGCCACCCACTCTCTTACCTTAAGCAGGACCACTCCATCTGCCAGGCTGTGCAGATTAACCTGTGGGGAAGTCAGGAATCGGGGAGGGTGTCGCCCTAGAGCAGTGTTTCTCAAACTGTGCGTCGGGACCGACTTGGTGGGTCGTGACCTGATTTCTGGTGGGTCTCAGGTGATGGAAAGATCAGATAATTGCCACAAGCCCTAAAGCTATTCAAAAATCAGATAGCTACTAATTGCCCTTCAAAGAGCTGACCTCCTGCAGTTTGCAAGATAGCTGCTAATTACCCTGCAAGCAGATGAGCTATTTACTTGTAAATATCTATTTTTTTAATTTATTTCTAGATCACCTTTTTTTAAGTCTCGTAAACTTAGGTGGGTCCCGATAGAGTGTCATTTTAAAAAGTGGGTCCCGGTGTTAAAAAGTTTGAGAACCGCTGCCCTAGAGAAAAGGAAAGCAGGAAAGAAAAAGCCCAGCCAGGTGTGCCGAGGGTCTGCCAGACTGCTTGTGCCTTCCCTAGCAACTGTTCCAGTCCCTGCAGGAAAGATCTGGATCCGGGCTATGTGGGTGGGGCGCAGCGCAGCGCAACGGTGCCACCAGAAATGCCTTTTGCAGGAGACGCAAATGGAGGCCTGAGTCACGTGAGCTCATTAAAAACGACATGGCACATTTCACAAGAGTTAGGGTGATTGGTCCGTTGAGTCCTGGCCGGGTTCCAGGGTGGGTAATTACAATTTGCCTCCTGCAGTGTTCTCTGCTGCTCTAATTGGCGGTGTTTTCTCCCTCTTTTCCTGGCCCAAACTCTGTCACCGTCCTGGCAAACAGCCACGGAGAATTTGGGTAGCAAGCGACAGTGATGGAGTCTGGTGAGGTGGGGGAACGATGCAAAAAGCTTTGGGGTTTTGTTTTTTTTCCACGGCTGTGTTGGTTTTAGGGGGTCTACATGTCTGGGGGCCCTCGGTGTGTCAGAGATCACTTCATCCCCAGTCTCTTTGATAGGCTTACCAGATCTCTAACTGGGACAGAGTGCTAGACCTTTAAGAACATAAGAAAAGCCCTGCTGGATCAGGCCAAAAGCCCATCTAGTCCAGCTTCCTGTATCACACAGTGGCCCCACCAGATGCCTCAGGGAGCACACAGCCAACAAGATAACCTGTTTCCTGCTGTCACTCCCCTGCACCTGGCACAGAGAATGTTTTAGGAGAAGGAATGTGGGCAGGTGTAGCTTGTTAAACCTTAGAGCAAAATCCCACTGAACACAATGGGGCTTGCTTCTGAGTAGACATGCCTAGGATTGTGCTCTAAGGTTTAACAAGCTACACCTGCCCACATTCCTTCTCCTAAAGGTCTAGCACTCTGTCCCGGTTGGAGATCTGGTAAGCCTACTCTTTGAGTACCTCCTTGATGGCATTGCCTGTGCACTGTTTGAAAAACGTCAGGGAAGTCTTTCTGTGAATTCTGAGAGTGCCTTGGATTGCAAGAAGATCAAACCAGTCCATACTCCAGGAAATCAAGCCAGGCTGCTCACTTGAGGGAACGATAGTAAAGGCAAAACGGAAGTACTTTGGTCACATAATGAGAAGACAGGATACCCTGGAGAAGATGCTGATGCTAGGGAAAGTGGAAGGCAAAAGGAAGAGGGGCCGACCAAGGGTAAGAGGGATGGATGATATTCTGGAGGTGACGGACTTGACCTTGGGGGAGCTGGGGGTGGCGACGGCCGACAGGAAGCTTTGGCGTGGGCTGGTCCATGAAGTCATGAAGAGTCGGAAGCGACTGAATGAATCAACAACAACAAGACTTGCTTGCTGGATCTCACTGGTTCTTTTGTGCAGCAGCCGCCAGGCAGATGCCTTGAGAAGCTCCTAAGCACGCCGTCGGGCTGTTGGGCTTCCCCCGTGCTAGTCGGAGGCGTCCGGAGGTACATGGGGTTCCGTTTAAGTTTTGTCGTTCACAGCCGTTGCCGACGTCCCCCATTATTGCTACATTCTAGCGTGTGAGGACTTCCTTCTTGTTGATTGTCGCCAATGTCCTTAGCCTCTGTTGTGGGAGACCATCTACAGCAATCCTTTGTACTTTTGTCTGGTGAGGGACCAGAACATGGATGAAAGTCAAAAATGGATGAACGTCAAGGCATAGCCTTAATTATCTTGCCAATGTATTTTGGCCGGCGAAAAACGTAAACAACCAACTCTAGAACACATGCAAATGCATGTGAAACCTAACCAGAAATGAAAGAAAAATAAGCATAAGAACGTCGACAAACGTCGTGGAAGGCTGGATGAAATCAGACGAAAGAGGAAAGCACGTGGACGAAATTTGAAATGTGGTTATAATTGAAAACGGCTAAAAGAGCCAAGCGGATGAAAGTCCAGGTATTGCTGTAGTAGTTGTGGATAAGAGGGAACTGGGTGATTTTGGCCTTGTCATGTTGCGCTTGTGCCTTATCTTGGATGCGCAGCTGTAGGCAACATCTGTATGTCGTGAGGGACCCCCAGTCACCTTCATGTTGGATTCCCTATTGAGACGTAACCCTTTCCAGATGAATTTAAAGCTGACTGCTGGACTTCTTAGGGCTTGTTGGAGCTCAGCTGTCACCTGGTGCCCTGCATGGTTGTGCTTGCAGTGGAGAAGACACCCAAGTTTTGGCGGATTTCATCCAGTGAGCAATTTCCCCCTAAGTTCTCCTGATGCTGCCAAGCTGGAACGTAGGCGGAAGGTAGCCACAGCCTGCTTGAGAACGATTGGGGACGGCATCACGCTGGAGCTCAAATGCGATTCCATTAAGCCGGAGACTGTGCTATGCGGTGTAATTAGGTTTCAAGCAACATGTCTAGAGAATGGGAAATATTCTCCCCACGTTAACCATGGATTTGCGTGCTGGCTTTGTAACTGTGTACAGACAAAGGGCAGAATCTGCATTTTGAAACTCGACAAGGAGACCCGAGGGAGAGGCGGCGGGGGAGAGAGAAGGTCTTCTGGTTATGCTTGCAATATTGCAGAGGAAACCTGTAGCTTCTGTGTGGTGGTGGTGGTGGTGGTGGGAGACAGCAAGCATAGACATGCGAGTAATTTCTCCAGAGCAGGGTCCCAGATGGGGAGAGCAGATCTAAGCTTCCCCCCCCCCCCCCAGAATGATTCTCTGTCCTCCCTCCCCTGCCTTTTCTGTCTGGCTTCCAGCAATGCCCAGACTTCTTCTGTGTGGACGGAGGCGTGAGATTTTTGCGCTTCTCCTGGACAAAGGCACTGGAAACCAATAACCAAATCACGGCGGAGGCCTGTTTCAACGGCAGCAATAACTGGGGAGTCTATAATATCTGTCTCGAGCACCATCAGAGAGAGGAATGTGAGTGTGGCAGGGAGAGAGAATGGCTGCAGGGCAGACACCGGGAGGAGTCGGGGTTCGTCAGCATCAAGGCCAATTTGCCAGGCTTCGAAAGGCGATGGCACTTGTTTTTTTGTTTTTTAAATCTAGGTCATATCCTTGATGCTGCAGATTAGTCGCATCTTAGCCGGCTTCTTTCCCCACCTTGTCCTGTTCATGGTTAGCACAGCAGGGCAAAAGGGGGGGGGGGAACTGTCCTCTCTCCTCCCACCTCAGATGCCTGCTTGGAGGTGAGGTTTGGGGTTTCTGACCTGCAGTCGCACTTGCCGCCGCCGCAGGACTCGGCAGCTGCAGTTCTTCAGGATCAGCGCAGGGCGCAAGGATGAGGGGCCAGAAGCTATCATGTGGGCAAGGCCTTCTTGGTTAGCTAGTCCAAGTTGTGGATGCATGATTGCGCATAAAAAGGGGGGAGGGGTACTGGGGGCCTTTTGCCATAACAATGGTAACACATGCAAAGTGTGTGTGTGTGTGTGTGTGTGTGTGTGTGTGTGTGTGTGTGACTGTTGCACTGATGTGCTGGTACCTCTGTGGCTGCAGCTCTCTCTCTGTACCCCTGAGCACCAAATCCCTGTTCAAATAGAAAGTAGTTCTTACTCCAATATTCCACCTGCCTCACCAAACGTCGCTTGGTACTTGGAAAGTCTTTTCGAAAGGGCGTAGTGGCTTCTGCCCAGCCGTACCTGTTCTCTTCGAGGTCTGTGCATCTAGCAGTGGTAGCTGTTGCCCCTCAAAATGGAGGAACACGATGTGACCCCCAGGCCCCAGTGACCCCCCCCCAGGCTCTGTGCCTCATGTTGCTGGCTGTGAAACAGGGTCCGTGCAGCACCTTTCTGGGGCTCTGGGCTGTCTGGCGATGGCAGTGCGCTTGAAGTGCTGCTCCACTGTGGCAGGGATTTGTAGCAAGGCTACGTGTGTGTGTGTGTGTGTGTGTGTGTGTGTGTGTGTGTGTGTGTGTGTGTGAGAGAGAGAGAGAGAGAGAGAGAGAGAGAGAGAATCTTAGCCTTTGAGTCTTTGGCTGTATCTGATCCCAAATGTCACCCTCTTTTAAGCGATGCTGCATTTAGACTGTGTGCCTGTTGCTGATTTTCACAGCGCCCACCCACCCACGCACACAGACGGAGAGCTTGCGGATGCTGTCTGGTTGCCAAATGAAAAAGTCAAGGCTCCTGCTTCCCCCCCCCCCCTCAAGGAAATAAATCAGCAGGAGCAAATGAGTGACTCCAAGCCAGCAGGAAAAGGCATGTCACCATTTTAGTATTGTCTGAAATCTATTTTGTCTGGACGGACAACCTCTGCTCCCCTTCCTGCAATTACGTGGCCAGAGAGCATGTCCGCTAGATCTTCCATCAACATGTATATAATGTGCCTTTATTCCCTATGGAACAAGTGCAGATTCTTGACGTCACAATTTGTGTGTGTGTGTGTGTGTGTGTGTGTGTGTGTGTGTGTGTGTGTGTGTGTGTGTGTGTGTGTGTGTGTGTGTGTGTGTGTGTGTGTGTGTGTGTGTGTGTGTAACAGCCCTGGAAAGACAAGGCAGGAGACATGATTCAGAGAGGGATTGCTCAGATGGTGCTGTTTTTCCCAGGCACCTCGTCCTTCCCTCCCTTCCTCTTTTCCTCTCGGCCCCTCCCCTCTCATCCACCATCCCTCTCCTCTACACTGGGCTTAGACATCTTCGAGAATAGGTTCTGCCTCGCAGAGCCCTGGTGACAGCAGGAGGGAGACAGAGCTGCAGAGAGAAAAGCAAGACGACGCACACACACACACACACACACACATGCACTCTTGCATGCACACACAGAGGACTGGGGGGCTGCTGCGTGCTGTGGTTTGGAGAGAGCCTGAGGAAGAGGTTTCTGTGACTCGGGTTTGGGGTCTCTCTGGTGGGGGCTGAATGGCTGAATCGGTCAGCATGGGATGAGACACAGGACCCTGCGAGTCAGACTGAGATCCTTGTCGGCGAAAAGAATTTGGGCATCCTCCTCCTCCTCCTCCGTCGGACCAAAATGCAACAGCGCGAAGCAAACAAGCACCAAGCGGGCGACCGAGCCAAGTCGAAAACCCTGGCTGCTGAATCTTCAGCCTCTGTCTCCTTCCAAGTCCTGCTTGTGGGCTGCAGATTGATCACCGACCTGTTCCTGCCAGAGAACTGGGGCTTGGCCCTCCCGCTTTTCTTTTTCCCTGCTGTGGATTTCTGGGCTTGCAGCACGCGGGAGTCTGCTTGGCCAACACTTCTCCATTAGTTTGACAGCAGGAGCCGGCGTCCTTGCTGCAGAAATTCTGAGCACGTGAAGAAGGGACGAGGCATGCCTGTGGCTGGGACCGGTGGAAGGCGGCGGCGGGTCCCAGGGAGACTGGCCCTGTGAGGCCAAAGGTCAAAGTCGTGGGATCATGGGAGGGAAGCAGGTCAAATGGTGAGCCGCCGACTGTACCGTTGCCGTCCAAAGGGGCATGTGGGGGGGCAGTTATGAAATGGGCAGGAGATGTCATGGCGTGGCTGCTGAGATGCCTTCAGTGAGCTGCTGTGTTGTTTTTAAACTCAACAATGAAGTAAAATGTTTGGAAGGAAAAAATGCCGCACAGTTCCTTGCACCTGCTGGAGTAGATTGGTAATTTCCTAAATCCTGCTGGAGTGGATTTAATTTCCCAGACCTAATTTCTGTGTGTTTTAATGATGGATGACAAATGTGAGTGAGTCTGCTTGAAAGAAAGCACAACACACAGCTGTTGGGAGCTTTACATTTGAAAGCGTCAAAACACCCACCTGCTTGTGGAAACGGAGTATTCCCACATCTGAGCGCTTGACCAGTGGGATGTGGGATGAATGTAGGGGGCCTTTTGCTAGTGCCTTGGGCTTCAGGGGGTGTAAGTTGTGCCATGGGGGCTTGCATCTTTGGGGGGGGGGTCACCTGACGACTGTTGTGGATAATTCCCGAGCTGTAAATGGGCCTGGCCTGGCCTGATTATCTCACCTGTCATGAAGCTGCCTGGAAAACGGAGCTGTGTCTTCTGTAAGGCTGTGAATCAAATCCTGCTGTTGCTGCAGTTTGAAGCCTGGCTGAGCCTCCTCTTGGTTGTGTTAGCTCCTTGATGCTGTTTCTGGGGCAGAAGATCTCATTTTGCATTGGCAAGGAACGTTCTTTCTGGGGTGGGGGTATTGCTGGATGTCCTCCACCCTCCTGGTGGCCAGCTTCTTCCCCCGTGTTTTCGACATGCGTCCCGTCTCCATCCCTCTGTCCCTTGCTAACTTTTTAAGGGCTCCTGCCTGCTCCTGTGCCTTTAATAGACACCTGACGGATGCAAAGAAATGTAGCAGGTGATGCTGATCTTGGCGTGGAGGAGCTGGTTTCGTTCTGCAGGCCAGGCTGCTCCGACAGGCACAGCACCAGCACCCGGCAATCCTGCTGGCCTGTGTCTCTTTGCCTGACCCCCTCTGTTAGGCCAGGGTGTTCAGAGCCACGTTGATGCCACAGGGTGAGACCTAGAATACCTTTCTGGATTGTCAAGGATCAGACCACAGCCCAGCATTCTGTTGCCAGTGTTGGCCAACGAGATGCCCCTGGAAATTCACCAGTAACCTTGTTTGTTCTCAGCACCTGGTCTTCGGAGGTATAAGAACATCAGAAGAGCCCTGCTGGATCAGGCCAAAAGCCCATCTAGTCCAGCTTCCTGTATCACACAGTGGCCCCACCAGATGCCTCAGGGAGCTCACAGCCAACAAGATAACCTGTTTCCTGTCGCCACTCCCCTGCAGCTGGCACAGAGAAAACCTACTTCTAAAGCCAGGAGGTTGCTTATGGCTTGTAACCTGTGATGGTCTTTCCCTCCATGAATCTGTCCAAACCCTTTTTAAAGGCATCTAGGCCAGGTGCCATCCCCACATCCTGTGGCAAGGAGTTCCACAGATGAATTACACGCTGCTGGGTAAAGAAATATTTTCTTTTATCCGTTCTAACTCTCCCTCTACTCAATTTGAGTGCATGTCCCCTGGTTCTGGTGTTGTGCGAGAGGGAGAAGAATTTCCCTCTATCCACTCTCTCCATCCCATGCATAATTTTATACGTCTCAATCATGCCCCCCCTCAGGCGCCTTTTTTTCTAGACTGAAAAGCCCCAAACGCTGTAGCCTTTCCTCATAAGGGAGGTGCTCCAGCCCACGAATCATTCTGGTCGCTCTTTTCTGCACCTTTTCCAATTCAACTATATCCTTTTTGAGGTGTGGTGACCAGAATTGGACACAATACTCCAGATGTGGCCTTACCATCGATTTGTACAAAGGCATAATGATATAGGCCGTTTTATTCTCAATCCCTTTTTTAATGATCCCGAGCATGGAATTGGCCTTCTTCACAGCCGCCGCACACTGGGTCGACACTTTCATCGACCTGTCCACCAGCACCCCAAGATCTCTCTCTTGATCCGTTACAGACGACTCAGAACCCATTAGCAAATATGTGAAATTTTGGTTTCTTGCCCCAAGGTATACAGCTGCTATGCATGGAGGTTCCATTTAGTATCCCGGCTAGTCCATTTATTATTGATTTAAAGGTTCTTTTAGGCTCTCCGTCTGTCTGAGAGAGAGAGAGAGAGAGAGAGCTGTGTTCATTCTGCATCCCTGGAAAGCAATATGAGGACTGTGCTGAACTCTCCTAATCGACAGCTGCAGGTCGGATTAACAAGAGGGTGGCAGAGCACAGTTTGTGTGCCAGGTGCAAGGGAGTGGCGACGGGATACAGGTCTCTTGTTGGCTGTGTGCTCCCTGAGGCATCTGGTGGGGCCACTGTGTGATACAGGAAACTGGACTAGATGGGCCTTTGGCCTGATCCAGCAGGGCTCTTCTGATGTTCTTATGTTTATGTTCTTATGAACGAGCTGCTTCCTGGGGATCAATGTGCAACTTTCTGCCTCTTGTTTTTTATGCTCCTCCTTCCTGCGCTTCTGACCTGTTGCTGGTGCGCACACCCAGCAGTGTAGGAAGAACTTGTCCCCAGGGTCTTGGGCAAAGCCTCGTTGTAGGAAAGTTTGTTTTTGTTTTTCAGCTACAGCAGTCAAGAGTCTAGTCAATAAGATTGAGGAAAAATGCTCTTTCCTTCCAGCTCAAACTGGGTCATGTTAGCAGGTCACTTTCATCGCTTATCGGACACTTTGATATTCCTCGTGTGAGGTACGCGTGCGTCTCCTCACGAGGGCCATTTCGGCCGTGGGATCCAACCCAATGGTACTGGGAAGTTCAGGAAAGTGAGTTGAGGAAGGGTCTTGTGTGTGGCTTTATTTTGTTTTTAATCTATTCTGTTCTCTTCGCTCTCTTCTTCTTTTCTTCGCTCTGTCTTTTGTTTGTCTCTGGGAAAATGATACATTAACTCTGGCTCGCACTTGCAAGGGTAAATTCTTTGAGGACACGTTAAATGGGTCAGTGATTTTCAGATGCCTTTCACCGTTGTCTGGGCAATGGATACAAAAAGAATTTCTGCAAGAAAAAAAAAGAGTTTGAGAGAGGCTGGACCAGGGCATCTGGAGTGACTGACGTCGAGGGGAAAAACACCCCCCCTACGTTCGCTGAGTTCAAGAATGGAAATCTAGATCATTGGTTGGTGTCTTTAGCCTCCTGGGAGTTCATGGTTTGCTAAAAATAATCTGTTTGACTTTTGGCTTCAGTTGTGCACGGCCCTCCTCGTGCCCCCTGGAAACCAGAACCCAAAGAAAGAGCTTCTTGATTTTGGGGGCACAGTCAGTCCTTCAGAACTTTTCTCCTTGCATATACATGTTAGGGGGAAAAAGATAACGACAACAGACATTCCTCCTGTAACACTTTGTGCAGCTGCACAAGGGAGGCTGGTAGCAGCAGAAGCGACCTCACCACTGGGGGGGGGAGATAAGGCGCCCTCCCCAGGTGGAGGAGTTTTGGGGCTCCCAAGAGTGGCGGAATGGGAGGTGGACCGCTGTGACCACAGGTTCTTGCACAACAGCTCCCCCTCATTTCAGTGATGAGAACTTCCCAGTGACTTGTACCCCGCTATTAATGAGTGGAAGGGGGCTACCATTGTGGCTTTACTGCTTGCCCTGGTTGGCAAGCACAGTCTCTGCCTCCAAGGGTCACCTCTTGATGTCGTAGGAATGGTTTATGCTAACTCCGTACTCCATGTGCAGAGACTGATCCATGCTTGCTGCACGTGGAAAGGAACGGCTGCCTTAACATAAGAACATCAGAAGAGCCTGGCTGCTGGATCAGGCCCAAGGCCCATCTAGCCCGGCTTCCTGTATCACACAGTGGCCCCACCAGATGCCTCGGGGAACACACAGACAACAAGAGACCTGTATCCTGTCGCCACTCCCTTGCACCTGGCACAGAGAAAACCTACTCCTCCAACCAGGAGGTTGCTTATCCCCATCATGGCTTATAAGCTGTGATGGACTTTTCCTCCATCAATCTGTCCAATCCCCTTTTAAAGGCATCCATAAGAACATAAGAAGAGCCCTGCTGGATCAGGCCAAAAGCCCATCTAGTCCAGCTTCCTGTATCACACAGTGGCCCTACCAGATGCCTCAGGGTGGGAGCACACAAGACAACAAGAGACCTGTATCCTGTCGCCTCTCCCTTACACCGAACACAGAGAAAACCTACTCCTCCAACCAGGAGGTTGCTTATCCCCATCATGGCTTGTAAGCTGTGATGGACTTTTCCTCCATCAATCTGTCCAATCCCCTTTTAAAGGCATCCAGGCCAGGTGCCATCACCACATCCTGTGGCAAGGAGTTCCACAAACCAATTACACAAACCAATGCCTTCTTTCTCCCTCTCCCCTACAGCCTCACGTCGCCAAGCCCCATCCACAGCGCCAAGAGCGAATCCAGTGCCACCCCGTCGGAGGAGAAGGCCGGATTCGACATTGTTCGGGAGGAAGAAGCAGAGACTCGAACAGGTACAGGGAAGAACTGGCCAATGTGGTTCGGAGCGCCAAGAAAGGGGGGGGTCCGCTTTGCTCCCTGACACTGGTGTGGCCTCCCGTGATTTGTGCGCTTGCCCTAGTTCTGGTGTGACTGCTGTCTCAGCAGGTGGACACCAGGACTGTGAGCTGTCCATCCCTGCACCATTAAACAAAAAAAGAGAGAGAAAAGTGTAGTAATATCGATGGGAGGCTGCTAAACCGAAGAAGGGAGTCTTCTCACGTGTGGTCTGTAGCCCCTCTGGACGTTGCACATGAATGACTGACCTGTAGGCCAAAGGGGTTGACTTGCCCATGACTGCTACTGCTTGTCCCAAGCGGAACTGACAATTTCGAGGTGAAAAATGTAAAGGCGTGACCCCCGGGGGTCTGGTGTGTTCAGTGCACAACTTGGATGCCCAGCAGAAGACAGACAGAGGAGGGGCCTCTGGCTCATATCTGGGATTTCCAGGCGAGCAGCAGCCACGAACAAAACTGTTCGTGGCTGCTAAGGGCCCCTTCCCACCTCATATTTGTTGTGCCTTGGCTGACGACAGCATGGACAACGCTCAGCGGCCCACCCAGACCTGCGCCTGTTTCAATGTCTGAAATGGCTTTTGATTCTTGGCCTCACAAAATGGTTTCAGCAGTTCATGGCGCTTTTCTGTGGGTTCCTTGCTTCCCCCCCCCCCCCCATGTTTGTAATTCGAATTATCTGCAGTAGCAAGAATGCAGGCTTGATTGAGAAATCTCCGTCTCTCCTGCTGCCTGTGCAAAGAATCACATTCATCAGGGCTGCATTCCAGGGTTCAAAGCACCCCGACGGGCCCCTCTTGGCGAGGCTGAAGTTTGAATTGGCCCAGGGATAGATGGCGCACTTGGCTTGCCCTTCGGGATTCAGAGAGTCCCCAAACAAGAGAGGGGGTAGAAAATTGCAGCAAGGACTCTGTGCCCCATGCAGGTGGTGTGAGTTCGGGGCAAGGGGCTGCCTGTGTTTAAATCCCAAACCCACAGTGACTGGGACACGCCGGCATTTCTGGTAGATGCACTTAGCGGAAGCTGTGAAAAGGAAAAAGATGCCTTTTTATTATTCACAGGGCAGGGAAGATGCTTTGTCCTTAAATCACGCAGGGAGGGGTGAGGGGAGCCCTTCAAAACAAAAGCCTGAAATCCCCAGCCTGGGTGCGTCTGAATTTCTAATGCTCAGAGCTGGAACGGAGCCTGGGAAAAGGGGGTGGAGCTTAGCTCTTGCTTTTGAATAATAACTTATTAACAACAACAGCATTTATATACCGCTTTTCAACAAAAAAAAGTTCACAAAGCGGTTTACAGACAAAATCAAATGATTGAATGGCTCCCTGTCCCAAAAGGGCTCACAATCCAAAAAAGATGCAGAAGAACACCAGCAAACAGCCACCAGAAAAGAGACTGTGCTGGGGTGAAAGGGGGGCAGTTACTCTCCCCCTGCTAAGTAAAAGAGGAGCACCAATTGAAAAAGTGCCTCTTGCCCAGTTAGCAGGGGACTAATAATAATAATAAACAGTTATACCTGACGAATAACAATAAACATTCCACCTGATGAAGTCCATAAATTTGGACGAAATGTTTGTTTATTTATTTTTATTTTATTTATTTTTCACATTTTTATACCGCCCTTCCTCCAAGGAGCTCCGAGTGGTGTACATATTTCCTCCCCTCCTTTTTGTCCTCACAACAACCCTGTGAGGTAGGTGGGGCTGAGAGATAGTGACTGGCCCAAGGTCACCCAGGAAGCTTCGTGGCTGAGCGGGGATTTGAACCTGGATCTTCCAGGTCTAAGTCCGACTCCCAAACCACTACACCATCCTGGCGTTGTGTTGAATGTTGTATGTTTTTGAACTGTTCTGAACCTTTTTAGTTGTTTTTAACTTTGTTTTTAAAACAACGTGTTTTTAACTTTAACCTGGGTTTTAATTGGGTTGTTGTTGTTGTTGTTTTAAACGTACAATTACCGTATTGTCCCGAGTATAAGACGCACCTGATTATAAGACGCACCCTTAAAGTTTGGTGCTATTAAAAAAATTTAATTAAACCACTGGCATTAAATTGCAACAGCCTGATTATAAGACACACCCCTAGTTTAAAAACTTAAATTAGGAGAAAAAAGTGAGTCTTATACTCAGACCAATACGGTATATTTTTGGAACCCTACTACACATGGCTTTTATTCCTGGTTATGACTTTGTATATTGCTGCTGGCGATGACAGTTTCAGATTGTTTGTTTTTAAACAATTCTATGTCACATATATCTATAGCACTCTATACTGTATATTGTGATGCAGTCTCCTTGCCCCAAAGTGTTTGCAGCCTGCATGAGATGGGTAAGAATAGGGTAGGAGGAGAGACATCAGGGAGTTGATAGCAAGGAAGAGGCTTGTGGAGATGGGTGTAAATGCTGTGACTTGACAGATTTAGACCCAGGAGTGCCGCCTTGCAGATGTGCTACTGAAACCTGGCAGGGCCAATCGATGCCCTTGCCGTTGGCACTTGTGGGGCTTGTTTGGCCCCGGGGCAGAGGCTCTGTTCGTGATGTTGCCCGTGCGCCAGCCATTCCCCCACCCCAATTGGCAGCCGTTGGAGCCAGGGATTCCTTCAGATGAGTCCAGTGTGTCAGTGGATTGGATTGAGCACCAGGTGAGCCTGTGCCTAGCAACGATTGGACCTGCATCCTTCGCATCCTGGCCGCCCAAAAGAAGATGGTTCTGTAGAGAATGGGGGTGTTAAGGGACAGGTTCCGAAGAGCCGTCCACTCTCTTGTTCTGCACCCCCACGCCTGGCACTTTCGAGCGGAGAGATCGCTGACGGTGTGCCTGGTTGACCCCACACCCTTGTTTCTCTTGCAGAAGAGACGGGCTCTCCCTTCCCCCCAGACTGGCAGGCCAGGTGCCCTGCAACCAGCCTGGAGAGTTCATGGGAGGAACAGCTCCTGGAGCAGCAGGACCACCTAGAGAAGGAGATGGAGGAAGCAAAGAAGATGATCTCAGGATTGCAGGTATCGGCGGTGCTGCCTCTCATCCACAGGTGTCCCAGTTATCTCACTGCTAATGGCCACCGTGGAGCTGGGGCACAGCCAAGGCCGGAGCTCTGCAAGGCAGATCTTCCCAAGGGAGTGGGGAAGCCCAGCTTGGTTGCCTCGCTGCTCTTTCCGCGTCCAACAAGGACGCTGGCGGGGCTGGTGGTGAAATAGTGTCCTTGGTGGCATCAGTGACAGGCAACAGGGTTGCTGCGTACAGGTGGGCCCCCGTATCCTCTGATTCGCTATCCACGGTTTCAGTTATCCACGGATCGCGGGGACACCCCCCCCCCCCCCGGCTATTTTTCCCCAGTAAGCTTCGTTTCTTCCTTAAACAGGAGAAGCAGCCTCTGGTTGCTTATTGCAGGTAAGTAGAATGAGACTAAGTCCTAGAGAGGCTGCTTCTCTGTTTGATTTAAGGAAGAAACAAAGCTTGCTGAAAGAAAAATAAGAGCGGGGGGGGGCAGGGCAGGGGCCCCTCAGGAAACCATGGAGGGGGTGTTGGAGGGTGCCTGGAGCAAGTGGGTGCCGAGTGAAGGAAAGGAACACGCAGGAAAGCTCAGAGAGCCCAGGAGGCGACTCTGTGATCTCAAGAACCTGTTGAAATGTTGGCAGCGGTTCAGGTAGCCACAAAGGATCATATCCAGCTGGGATGGGGGGGGGTGCGATCTGGCCTCATTTTCCACAGCACAGAGCCGTGCCCCACCTTCCTCTACCTCTGGGCTGCTCTGCTTTGGAGAGCAGGCCCTCTCGTCCTTATGGCACAGACCCCGAACTCTCCGTCTAGCACCAGGGTGTTCTGTCCAGGAGACTGTGCTAGTTTCAAACTGTAAATATTTATGTGCTTGTGAACAAAGGCAGCATCGAGCTGGGCAGGCAGGAGGGTGCATTTGCAGCAGCTGCCAGTGAGGAGGAGACACAAAAGGCTTTGAAGAAAGAGGCAGACAGAACTGTTGGGGGCTCGGGTGAAAATCGATTGCCCAGGGCACCCCCTGCATACCCCTCTCCAGTTTTTGGTGCTCTGAGCCAAGGGAGGCAGCTGGTGCTGCCTGGGAATGGCAGCTGCCTGGCATCGCTGCCCCTCGCCGTCTCCCAGGTGAAGCGAGGGAAGCAGCTCATTCCCCTGACCAGGAAATTGGATTTGAATGCTCAGCGTTTCCCTTTTGAAGTTCTCCAAATCATGAGGACTTGATTGAAGTTGCAGGGCTTGGTGCGCCCCCCTGGGAAGCAGGGCAGGGACCAGTTTCCCAGTTCCTCCTGGCTGGCCTCCTGCTGGGCCAGCATTGGCATGGTGGGGGATATAAGCAGGTGTGTGAGTGCGGTCTTGGCATTGCACCAGCAGAACGCAGCCCCCTGGCTGTGGTCTGTGGTCGTCTCGCTGGATCCCAGCCAGACCATCCTCCTTGCCAGGGGACAGCAGGCGGGATTTCCAGCCCCCTTGTTGGGACTGAAGTCAAAACAAACACAGCCTGCAAGATAAAGACCCCTCCTAGCCTTCCAACCCCCCTCCTTAAACTCCTGCCCGCTCCTCCTCAGAGCCCCCTCTTCCCATGGGCTGAAAGAGAATCACGGTGATTGCGCTCACAGGGGGCTCGACCTTGTGTATAATGTGTGTGGGTAATGACAGAATACGCTCAAGTCTCCTCTTACAGGGTTGTTGTAAGGACAAGATAATGTGTGTGAAATGCTTTGCACGCTCCAAAAGCACTGTACAAAAACTAAGAATTCTTCTTCTTCTGTGGAAACTTGAAAACGTGCAGGCCTGCTAGTCGGAAAGATGGGGGGGGGAATGCTTTTGCAGCCCCCGTCCTTTTGGATCATCACATCAATTACTGCCTGCAGGAGGACAGCTCTTCAATAGCTCGATGCCTCCTCTTAGTCCCTGCTTGATTCCCTGCTGTGTAGCCATCCCAGACGCAACGTCCCCCCCTGCGAGGTAGAACAGTTATGCTTGAGACATTAGAAGAGGTTGTCCACACATCATTTCGGCCTGCCTGGGTTTTTTCTTGGTAAACCTCAGCTATGTGGGCTGTGATTCAGATTAGGATGTTGGGGAAGGGGGGAGTAACCCCCCCTCCCCCTGTGCTGTGGATCTGATCTAGATCAGCCCCCCCCCCCCCCACCAAGGAAAAAATAAAGACACATCTAGTTGGGTCTCTTTTTTATATATTGTGTTTTCTGGGACCCTTTTCAAACGTGACCCCAAAGGGGCCTCTGCCGAGGCAGCCGCCACTTAAAAATGTCTAAGGATAGAATCCGGTTTTGTGCGGCTGAAGGCCAGTTCTTGAAACGGATACGGCAGGGCATCCCACCTGGATCCTCCTGAGATGCGGGGGCGGGGTTGAATTTCCCCCTGGCGCGTTTCCATGGCGTCTCCTCCGCCTCACCGGGCATTCCTCTTTGCCTTTGTTGTTCCTGCCAGGCCTTGCTGCTCAACGGGTCGCTACCTGAGGACGAGCAGGAAAGATCCTTTGCCCTTTGTGAGCAGGAGGCCTGCCCGGAGGAGCAGCTGGTGAGTCGGGGCGCCCTTTCCCCCAGCGCCATCCGTTCTGCGGGTGCTTTTGTGCGTCCTTGTGTGGTGTGCAGGCGCTGCAAACTAACTGCACAGTTTTGTACGCAGATCATAATCCGAAGCCGACTGGACCAGAGCATGGAGGAGAATCAGGAACTGAAGGTAAGGGTTGGTGGCCAGCGAGTCGTGGAGAGAGAGGGTGTTGGTTTTGCTTGCTGTGATATTGCACAAACTCAGCTGCTGCGGGTGTTGTTTGGGGGCTGTTTAGGGACTGTCTGGACATAGTGCAACTATGTTTGGGGACACTGCATTGAGGCTGAAAGGACAACCGTGTTGGTTTTCTTTCATATACTGTATTGTTAGAATGTATACGGTACCCTCCTTTCAGTAAACCATACAGCTGAGGCATCTCGCAATAACACAGTGCAAACGTTCCACCTCAAACAAAGCATACGTCAATAGCGGCAGATAAACAGGAAATGCTGGAGGCAGGATGGCTGGGGGGGGGGGAGAAAGAGAGAAAGAGAGAAAGAAAGAAAGAAAGAAAGAAAGAAAGAAGGGCAGTTAGAGCGGCCACACTGGCTGCCGGTTCATTTCCGCGTACAATTCAAAGTGCTAGTTTTGACTTTTAAAGCCCTATACGGCTTGGGTCCAGGGTATTTGAGGGACCGCCTCCTTCCCTACAATCCGACCCGCACTCTGAGGTCATCAGGGGGAGCCCTGTTAACCGTGCCGCCATTGACGGAAGTGAGGGGGATGGCGGCACGGAATAGGGCCTTCTCGGCTGTGGCACCCCAATTATGGAATTCCCTCCCCCTGGAATTAAGAACGGCTCCCTCTTTAGAGACCTTTCGGCGGGGCCTTAAGACGTTTTTATTTAAGTTAGCATTTGATGTCTGACATGGTGGGCTGGCTTTTTAACAAATGTAAATATAGGTGACCCACTGGGGTTGTTTGTTTTTAATTGTTTCAATTATTTGTTTTTAATTATTTTAATGTATATATGTATTTTAGGCCAGCAGGTGGCGCAGCGGGTTAAACCGCTGAACCATAAGCTGTCGATCGAAAGGTCGGCAGTTTGATTCCCGCGACGGGGTGAGCGCTCGTTGCTTGGCCAGCTCCTGCCAACCTAGCAGTTCCAAAGCATGTCAATGCGAGTAGATAAATAGGTACCGCTTGCGGGAAGGTAAACAGCGCTCCGTGTTCCAGCCGCATGCTACGCGCTGTGGCAAGGAGAGTCATGCCAGCCACATGACCACGGAGGCGTCTTTGGACAATGCTGGCTGGACTTAATTGTCAGGGGATACCTTTACCTTTACTATATGTATTTTAGTGTTTTATTGTAAGCTGCCTTGAGTGCCCTTGCTGGGAGAAAGGCGGGATATAAATTCTTTAAATAAATAAATAAATATCTTAGAGAGAGAGAGAGAGAGAGAGAGAGAGAGAGAGAGAGAGAGAGAGAGAGGTGGAGTGGAGAAGGGGGTGGAAGAAGTTTCAAATTGTATTTCCAAATGACCTGATGGTTATGAAGAGGGATAAATAGCATTTATGTACGCGAGCGATGGGTAGCTGGCTTTCCTTGTGTTTAAAACGTTCTCACTGGAGCTGCTGAGTTGGTGTGCGGTGCTCAGCTGCACTCGGGTCGACAGAAACGGTCGGGGCAAGGGAGGCCTGAGGCTTTGCAGGGACAGGGGTAGTAGAGGCACCCACCAGAGCAAAGATCATGACAATGAACCACACGATGTTACGGTGAAGGGAAGGGGAAGCCACGATTCATGCACCAAGGGCTGACCCCAAAAAAGCCATTAAAAGCTTCAAAAACAAATGTTTTAGCCAGGCAGCTGAAAGACGTCAGCTTTGGCACTAGGAGAACTGATAAGGGGAGGGACCTCTGTGGCTGGGAGGCCGCCACCGAAAAGGCACTGTCCCTGGTGGTCACCTGCTTTGCCTTGGAAGGGGAGCCCCTGGTGGTGATCTTCATGCCCAGGCAGGTTTCTGTGCTCCTTGGAGTCTCCTGGTTCCACTCTGACCTTTTTAGGGCTTTAAAATTGGGTCCAGAAATTGGCTCTTTAAGTGCTGGTGTTACTTCCCTTTTAAACAACAAAGACTGCCATCCTGATTATTCTGGAAAGTCGCACTATATGGGGAGAAGGATCCAGGGCAATAACAGTTAAGGTTTCCAGCCACGTCTAAATGTAAACAGGCTTCATTGGGGAGATGAAAGCAACTCAGAAAAAAAGAAGAAGAAGCCTGTTCTGTCATGTCTGTCTCATTTGGGGCCTGTGCAGAAATTGGCTGCGAGCCCAGGACGATCGCTGGAAGCCGCATTCTCAGTGCTGGGCCGTCAGGAAGATTCGGAGGGATTGACGGTTTTCCCGTTTGCCGTTTAATGTCGAGGGCCTGAGGGAGCAGCGGGTGCTGGGGGTGGGTGGGGGGGCCGTTAAGACAGACATTGATTTCTTATTCTTGGGGTCCTGCAGGCTCATTAAAACAGGTTCTGCTCTCAAACGTTGTTTGATTTTCAGGCACAAGAGAGGGTCTCTTTTAATCCTGTGGAGGGGGGGAGGAAGCAAAGGGTGGGGGGTTTGATTCTGAGAGGAGGGTGACGTGGAGATGTCACTCACTGTAACTCACTTTGTTGGACTTGCAGAAGGGACTGCAGAAGCACAAGCAAGAAGCCCGAAACCTGCAAGGAGTCAAGGTGAGAGAAGAGAGCTTTCAGTCTTACGGCTTGGGGGGGGGGGGTTGGGGAAGGAGGAGCACAGCAACAGCCCCCCCCCCCCGGTTCTTTCCCAAAGCCCTGTGTGTCACTAAGGGCCAAACTACACGCTCCATATTCCAGTCCAGTCGCAGTATATTAAAACTTGCCTGAGAAGTATCCCCTGTCAACACCTCGAGTCTCCTTGGTGATGTACCGTTTCTTTTTTAAAGGTGGGGGGGGGACACTTGGGCCCTCCTCCTGGGCCTGTCACTCACAGAGGGGCGATTCTGACATCACGAGGAACACGTTTCATCCTGCTAAGTGGGCAAAGTCGAGATACCTTTGACTGTGGTGACTCTCTTGTGTTTAGCGGGGGGGGGGGGAGCCGTTGTCCCTCCTCACCCCAGCAGAGTGTCCCTCCCTCTGGCCGTTGCTGGTCTCTCTCGTGCTTCTTGTCAGATGGGGGGAGCCCTTTGGGGGCAGGGAGGGAACCGTTTCTTGTTGTGCAAAGGGAACATCTTGGTGAAAAGTGGAACATATAAATATTCTTGGAAAGGAATACATATAAGGCTTAACTTTCTTGCTTTTGCATGGGTATGTTTATAGCATCAGAGTGTGAAGTTTCTTTCCTCCCCCTCCTCTACTCTTCTGAGTGGGGGGGGGAAAGACACTTCCAGCTACAAAGATAAATGTTTCGTGATACCCGTGTGTTTTGTAATGTGTGAATGAGATAAATGTGTGTGCCTCCTTGGACTGTGATTAAGATAACGACAGCCACTCTCCCTCCCAAGAATCCTGCCTTGCTGAAGCATGCTTAGCCCCTCCCCCTGCCTGGTCCGCTTTGCCATTTCCCAGTTGGTGTGTGGTTGGTGGGCACATTAAAATGCAAAGAGTAGCTCTGAAAAACAGGAAGGCAATTTGAGTGGCCATTTGCATTTGTGCTGCATGCGCAATATCGATGTGTGTGTCTGATTTGACATTAACATGCGTTTCTGCTTCGTCCTGGGATTGCGTTTTGAAAGAACAAGCTGAATAAGCAAGGCTGGAAAATCCCTGGGGCCTGGATGCAGAACAGGCCCTAGACTCTTTGAAGCTGGCCCCTAAGGAGGGCAAGACTTTTTTTTTCCACCCCCGCCTCCATTTATTACCCCATGCCCTAGTTATTTGCAGGCTAGAGGGCTGCGATGCTCTCTGGGTAGTTCGGCCTTTCAAAACAGTTTGAAAACTTCATTTGGTCCAAAATGTTGCTGCCCAGAGTCCAAAGGTCAAAGCAGATACCCCCCTCGGTCTTATTTCATCTTCACTGGTTGCCTGTTTGTTTCTGGGCTCAATTTCAAGTGCTGACACTTGTGTACGAAGCCGCAAATGTTAGGTCTGAGCAGCAGCTCCATCACAAGGAGCTGCAGGTTCTCGAAGGTGGCGCTTTTGTGTTCCCAGGATGCTTTGCAGCAGCGGCTGACCCAGCAAGATGCTCTGATCCTTCAGGTCAAGCAGGAGATGCTGAGAGCCAGCATGGACAAGGAGGAGCTGCACGGCCAAAATGTGAGTCTGCGGTTTGGCGTTGCAGAGTGGCTTCTTGAGGCTGCCTCGGCAGAGGCCAGAGGTCACGGGGCAGGGAGACACTGCAGAGCGAGGCAGAACTGGAGTTTATTTTTAAAAATGATAGTCCGCCTTCTCCCATGCCAAGGCAAAATGCCCAAGGCGGCTGACAACAATTAGGTGAGAAGTCTCAAGGCTGCAGAGGAACGAGCGCTGCCGCAGGTTGTCTACCTGGCATCCAGACTGTGGGATTCGCTACCGTGGGGGATCCGCTGGCTCCGCCCACTTGCCCTGAGGCCTGAGAAGCTACCGCGCTTCTCACTGTGCCTCCCAGTTGGCAGCAGTGGCGACATTTCTCCCAGCTGGGAGAAACGTCCCCCACCCATTGGCTGCCAGGGAAGAGGAACATCCTCTTCTCTCTCTTCCCCATTGGCCAGTGGAGTGAGGAGAAACAATGGCCTCCTTCCATTGGCTGGTGGGGAAAGGGGCAGGTGAAATTCTTGCTGGCGCTTTGGCCTTCTGCTCTCTTCTCCCCCCCCCCCCCCTTGCTGGCCAACAGGGATGTTCTTGCCTGGCAAGTTGGTGGGCACGGAAATAAGCACGTTGCGGGGGGGAGGAGGGGGAATTCAGACACTTTTCAGGCTTTTGGAGAGGGCCACCCCCAGGGACCTGGTGGAGCCCGGAGCTGATCCTGGTCTCTCGAGTGACTCTGTGCGTTCCGACTGCTGCACAGCCAGCTCACCCTGCAACTGTGACTTGTGCTGCAGGCCGATCTACAGAGGAAGGTAGAAGAGAGGAATCGACTCCTGGCAGAATACAAAGTAAGGGGATGCTGCTTCCTTTTCAGTAGGGTTGGGGGCGGGCAGGTTGCTTTGATCAGCCCTGCTGCGACCTGGAGAGTCAGCATGTTGGGAAGTCCGTCCCTTGTGCTTCTGCAAGTCGGCCTCCGAGTGAATCTCCCTCTCCCTCGGCCTGCAGCGGAGGTCTGTGCCGAGTCCCCCAGATGTCTTTACGGCCCAGGGCGCTGGGGGCCTGGCCAGTCGCAGCAGCCATCGTGTGGACTGTGCTGCCCTCTGCCCCCATCTAGCGCGAGCTTCTTTCTTTCCCCAACTCCCACTGTGTTGCAGAAGGAGCTGGGCCAGAAAGATCGGCTTTTGCACCAGCACCAGGCCAAGATGGAGGAGATGCTGCGGCAGCTGTCCGAGGCCAGCTACCAGCAGGTACCGACAGCCTCTCCGCCCCTGGGAAGGCCCTGCCCTGGGCCGGACCCTCTGGGCCGTGCTGCTTGCCGACCTGCGCCTTGCCTTTGCAGGCCGAGCTGGAGCGAGAGCTGGAGCACCGAGAAGCCCTGCTGGCTCAGTGCATGAAGAAGGATGCGGAGGAGGTGCGTGGGGCTTGGGGTGGCAAAGGGGGTGGGGTGCAAGGGACTGTGGGGGAGATCTTCCAGCCCTCGAGCGGCGCCCTGCGTAGGGGGCCTTGTGCAACTGCTCTGGCTGCAATGTAGGGGGCGGCGGCAGCAGCAGCAGCAACAGCAACAATGCTGGGCGAAGACAGACCGAATGCAGGCAAGCGGCTTGGGCCGAGTCTTGCCTCCTGCTGGCTTTGCCACTGAAATGACAGATACACAGATGAGCAAGTCCACGGCTGGGTCTGCTGCGAATGGTTCTCCTGCCTCCGTGCTCCAGGCAGGTCCTCTGCTGTCGGAAGAAAATCATCATAATTGAAAGCACCCCATGGGTGTTCGCGGTCTTGTTAATTAAAGTGCCATGTTGTGCCTGTCTTCGCCTCGGGCCATTGACAGAAGACCGGATCCCTAGTCGAGGCGGCAGCAGCAGGCCTTGCGTCCGTGAGGATGTTCTCTGTGGAAGGCCAAAGGTGGCGGCCATTCAGAGGCCTCCCTGTTTTTCTCTTGGCAAAGCAGGTGATCGCCTACAGCAACCACGGCTCTCAGAGCAACGGCTTCGTCCAGATGTCGGGAAAAGGAGCCGCGTCCAGCGCGCACAGAGGGGTGAGGCGGGTCCCTTTGCTCCGTAGCTGGAGGACTCGGCGGTGCCTCCCTGGCCTTGGAAGCCCCCCTGCCTGGACAGAGAGGCGACGAGCCTCACAGAGCTGGGGGCACTGCAGAGGGGGGGGGGCTCCAGGGAAGCCCGGCTGCCCTCCCCTCCCCGCTCTCTCTGACTCCTCCTGGTCTCTCGGACAGACCAACGACCTGCAGCTGGTGCGCGAGGCTCTGCGCAGTTTGCGGAACAGCTTCAGCGGCCACGACCCCCAGCACCACACCATCGACAGCTTGGAGCAGGGCATCTCCAGCCTGATGGAGCGGCTGCACCGCGTGGAGATGCAGAAGAGGCAAGAGAGGAGGGTAAGGGCGGCATGCCCAGGTCGCGCTGGCCAGTCAGCCTGGGGGGAGGGCTTGCCTGCCTCTGCCGCGCTGGCGGCTTCCTGTGTGCAACTGCTCTGTGCTTCTGGGGCATAAGGGTGCTAGGAGAAGGAGCTGAGGCAGGCAGTCTGAGGCTTCCTTCCATTTGGACTGCATTAGAGGCCCGGGTTCAAGGGGGGAGCTGAGAGTGCCGCCTCCTGCTCAGGGCTCCCATGACAGCTGCGGCTTGCCACCCGTCCCTCCTCGCGGGAGCTCATCCTTCGCGACGCTGTCTGGAGGCAGCTGTGGAACGGCTGAGCAGCCGCCGTGCGCTGCCATTGCGGCAGGGCTCCTGAATCCCTGGCGTGTATCACCCGTGGTTGCCCTTGGCGGGTCACTTGGAGGAGGCTCTTCTCTGCCGCGAGGACGGCCCCCGGTCCCTCCCTTTGTCTCCCTGGTGCGAGCGAGGCCCTTTAATCAGTGCGGCCCATCTGTTGTTTTCCTTTCCCGTGACCTTTCAGGCAGAGGATTGGGCTGCCTCTTGTGCGCAGACCGGTTGTGTGCCAGCAGGCAAACCGGAACCTTCCGCCATTCAAGCACTGAATCCCCCTGAGCCTCTCTGATGTCCACACAGCTCGCCAACACAAAGGGCAGTAAATGGCAGGCGCTGGTTGCCGACCCGTTGCAGACGTGGCTCCTGCAAGCAAGCGGCGCTTCAAGCCAGCTTTCCAAAGCTCCTCCGCAAATGTCAGACAGACGGCAGGGCTTTCTGTGCCCAGGAACCTCTCGCCCAGCACCCTGTTTCCTAGTAGGGACCTGGCAGGAAGGGCGCGAGGGCACAGAGCCCTTCCCTCCGTTGCACCCCGGCAGCTGGTATGCAGGGGCACCGTGCCCCTGAACGTGGGGGCGCCACACAACCATCCTGACCCAGCGTAAGCTCATGACATGTGTGAAGGAGGCAGTTCTGGTTCCCGTCCATTTCATTGGCCGACTCAAGTTCTAGGTCTCATGAGGGAGAAAATGTTCTCTTCACCCCTTTTGTTCCATGCCACGCGCAATTTGGTAAGCCTCCAACCATGTCCTCTCCCGCTTGTCTTTT